>JBBMKC010007294.1:0-19213 GCA_037834085.1 Bipalium vagum | reverse complement strand
TATTATTATTATTATTATTATTATTATTATTATTATTATTATTATTATTATTATTATTATTATTATTATTATTAGGTGTACAACTATGACTCCTGCTTTTTTTTAATAAGAAACAAAGACATTTATTACAAATTTTATTTAAATTATTTATTGAAACCAATCTTTACATGTGGTCATCAAAGGAGCATGTTCTCCATAGGTATCTCGAAGCCAGCAGTACGTTTACGATATAGTTTTCTTGGCAATAATGTAATGTAGAATTAATTCCTGCAAATTTCGTTTATTTGGGATGAATATTTAAACAAGGAATATTAAACAGCTGTCTCGTGATATTATTAATTATATGATATTTTTTTTATAAATCAATCGAAAATAATTTAGATAACTCCAATGATTATCCGTATGATGATATGTAAATATTTTCAAGATAATTTCTGTATGGAAAATCAACACCTATGAAATAAATTTTAGGTGTTAATAATACATTAATTTTCAATGCGTTTATTTATAAATGTTTTTGTCGAATTGTTATCAAGAAAATATTTAAATTATCGTAATTAAAATTATTTTATTGATATTAATACACAATAAATATCCATACGATCTTAAATTTTAATTATTTGTTTTACATTTTACATTTTTAATTTACATTATACTGTGACATCCCGAGTATAAGCTGCAGCGCGTATTAGCTGCAGATGACATTTTATAAAAATGTATTTTTTAGTCGTATAAAGTGCAGCACGTATTAGCTGCACCATTTACGTTGAAAACACATGATTTTAAAATCAGCAACCTATCATTAAAAAAAAATTTCATCGCGACAATAACCATTTTGTTTTAATCGTATATATTGTTTACATTGCCTATTGCACTGTTTTGAATACTTGATTAAAATGGATAACGATTCTGAACAAAAACAAAAGAAACAACGAAGATCTTGTAGTTCAGCAAAGAAAAAAGAAATTATTGAATTATGTCGTCTGTTATGAAACATACGGGAGGCTGCAAGACGATATGATATTAATGAAACTGTTATTCGACGATGGATCGCCCAAGAGTCTGTTATCAAAGCAATGAATCCAAATCGAAGATCTTTGCGTGGTTTAACGCTAGATATCAGGAATTGGAAACGAAATTACACGAATGGATCTTAATTCAACGTGAACGAAAACTTCAAGTATCGGTTGTTCGAATTCGTTTACAGGCACAAGTAATTACCAAAGAGATGAAAATTGAAGGATTTGTCGCGAGCTCTCAATGGTCTGATAATTTTATGAAACGCAAGAATATTTGTGTTCGACAGCCTACCACGAAGCAACAATTGCCGAAAGATTGGGAATTTCAGATGGCCAAGTTTAAAAGCTGCTCACTGAAATACTATTTTCGAATGGATTGTTTCCTCTTGGGAAGATGTTAACCTTTCAACCATTTCGAATGGTTTTCGTATTGCATTCGGTGAAGACGACGATGTTATTGAAATTGAAGAAAATGAAATGAATGTGAACGAGTCTGATCCAAACATTGTAGAATTACTAGAAAATTTCCCTTTACTGACAATGAAAAGTGTGATGGTTTTGAGGAGTATGATGTTGAAAATTGAAATAAATAATCTTATCTTCGATTTGAATTGTTTTTCAGTTGTATAAGCTGCACATCATATTAGCTGCAACTCAAAAATATTGCCTTTATGTACTTATTAGCTGCAGATTATACTCGGGATTTTACAGTATTTATATTAAATAGTAAAGAAATCTTTGATTAAACTTTTTATTAATGTAAGTAAGACTAGTTAATTTTTAAATTCTTGTATTCTTACAAATTTTTCTACATTTGTTTCAGAAGTGACTATTTTAATGGGTGGATGACACGGAAGATAGCTTTAATTTTGAAGATGAATCAGAAAGCACGAGTTGCATGGGTAAGAGAACTGTTAAACTCTTCAACCGATTGGAATAAAGTTCTTTGGTCAGACGAGTGTAAATTTAAAGTATTTGGGTCAGAAGGAAGGGTTACTGTTTGGTGAAAACCCGGAAAAGAAATGAAATTAGAATGTCTTCAATCGACAGTTAAGCATGGTAAAGGGTCGGTTATGGTCTGGGGATGTTTAACGATTTTGGGTGTTGGAAATTTAGTCTTCATAGATGGAATAATGCATAAGGAAAATTATTTGAAAATTTTAGAAAAAAATTTGTTGGAATCTGTGCAACGCCTTGGTCTTGAGACTGACTTCAAATTCCAGCATGACTGAGACCCAAAACATGCGGCCAAAATTATTACACATTGGCTTAATCAATCCGGTGTAAATATCTTGAAATGGATTGGGCAATCACCGGACATGAACCAAATTGAAAATTTGTGAACTTTTATGAAGAGAAAACTCAAAGGGAGAGAAATTACTGAAAAAGACATGCTGAAAAAGTATATCTTGGAAGAATGGCAACAAATTAACCCAGATTTCTGCAAAAAATTGGTTACTTCGCTGAATATGAGATGTAAAATGATCATCAAGAATAGAGGTGGTCCAATTAATTATTATTTTGTAAGCTTATAATAAATGAATTCGTATGGTTAATTTTTGTATTACTCATTTTCGAACAATCAAAAATAATTTATGTCTACAATTCTTATTCTTATTTTATATATCTAGGATAGCTATTATACTTGGAAACAGTAGACTTTTATAAAAAATGTTTTCATTCTTTAGTGAAATTGTTATTTTTTTATTTATATTATTATAGTACGGATAATTATTGGAGTATATGTATATGCAAGCAAAATTTTTATTATCATTTTAATAAAAAGCCAGAGTCATAGTTTTACACCGATTAATAATAATAATTATTAATAATAATAATAATAATAATAAACTTTTATTACTTAAAGAAAGCTAATAAGACCTTGTGATTTTTTTAATTTTATATTGCATATTATACAATATTATTGTATTTATATTATATTTTCTCTTCAGTAATATAATAATATTTATATTTTAATAATTTAATAATGTTTAAATATACAATTATAAAATATAAATTTAATAATTAAATTTATATTGCTATATGTTTTCCATAGTTTGATTAAATTTGTTCGAATTTGTTCGTTATTGATCGTAAACCGATAGATGTTAATAATCACTGATACTAGTATTAATATTATTATTATTGTTGCTTTCACTTCAATTAGTAAAATTAACTTGAAAATATAAAATATTTCTCAAATTATTTATATTTTGAATTCAAAATTATCAGCGGTATATTCTGAAAGCGACTAAAACATCCTATTACCAGATATATGAATGATAACAATTTATTCAATATAAAATTATTAAAACTTTGTACCACCATTTATGTCAGTCAAAGCGGAAACATGAAGAATGATATAGGAAATGTGTTTTATCCTCGAGACATCGCTCCGATTTCTATTATTCAGTGATAAAATATTTTATATTTTCTACCATGGAATGTTGCATATAAAATGTCTATCAATTGAATTAATATGATAAAACAGCAATGCCGCTCCTATGGAAATTCGTTGAGCACAATTCGATAGTTACGGAGGTATTCTTTCAGCTTCAAATATCAATTTAATTATTCATTCAAATTAATTTCAATGGATATAATTAACTGATTTTTCAAAAAATCGATAAGTGTTTTTCAAAACTTTTCAAAAATGGTCAATAAAAATTTCAATATTGAAAGCAAACATTTTCATTATCAGTTTAAATCTTCATAAATAATAATTTTGTTATAAAATATATAATATTTTTACATTTTTTAAATGTTATTTGTTATATTTTATATTTTATTTATATTTTTTTATGTTTTTATAAATATTTTTAATTATTTTTTTTTAATTTTATTAATTTTTATATTATTGCTATCTACTTTATTTTATATATAAATAACCGATCTATATGTAATAAATAAACTATATAAAAAACAAACTTTTAACCAATTATTCCCGTTTTGACTGCATATTGACTTTTTTATGTTTTATAAACAAAAATTTAATTACGATTAATTTTAATGGTTACAATTTATTTGGATTTTATACGTCAATATTTGGAATTTACAACTGAAAAAAATAAATAAATAACGAGAATATTTTTTTACTATTTTAGCGAATTTTTAAATCATTTAATAATTAAAAAAAACTTTTACTTAATAATTACTTATATATTATTTTCATATCATGTACTCATGGACCAGAATGGATCATGGAAGTACGGTCCCACATATGAACATATTCTTTCAAATTCATAATAATATTTATATTTTTCTTTGCATTATAAAAATTGAAAATATTTATTATAATGTTTCTGTCCCTTTGCCACGCCTTCAAATCCCTCATTGTCCGAATGATATCAATAGCGAATACAATAGGTAAAATTTAGCTTTATTTTCTTTGTGATATTATTAAATTTGATAAAGTACAATGTCAAAATTTCATTTTTATTTTGATATTTTTTAGATAAACTTATAATTAAAAATATTAGTAAAATCAGTGTCCCAATTTCACAACCATAATTTTGAACTGGTTTTGAGTTCATAAAATGCTCAAGAGGAAGCACAGGCGATATTTTATAGATAATATGGATAATTTTTTTTTTCAGATGATGCAGTTGACAAGTTTTATTATGATACGCTGTTGTTGGGTTGGAAACAAAGTTTCCGAACAAAACGTAGTCATAGACGAATATCAAACGGAAAATTTATAATACAATGTAATATTACAACAACAAAGTCGATATCAGTCAGTAATATAATTGCCATTGTTCTCTATCACTTGTTTCCAACAACGTGGCAGATCAATAATCCCCTGGTTATAAAAATACGTTTTTTACTTTCAAAACATTCACCCACTGCTGCTTTCAATTCATCATAATTTGCGAAGGTCATAGAATTTAGGTAGTTCTGCGTAGTTCCATAGCATAAATTGAAATGTGTTGGAGCCAGATCTGATGAATAAGGCGGGTATGGGAGAACACCCAACCCCCACTTAGGAACTCTTTCACGTTGAAATGACCAATATGTAGTCTAGCATTATCGTGGAGTAGAATTATCTTTTTCATTTCTGAATATTTTTTGTGTGATCGCATCTGAAACTCGCTGCAATTTTTGGCAGTATAATTCGGTATTTACGGTCTGATTTCGTTCTAACATTTCCCAATAAATGATGCCATTCATACACCCCCACACAGAAACCATTATCTTTTTGTGATATCGGTTAGCCTTTGGGTGAGGCTGTGGATTTTTACCGTTGACCAACTGTCTTCTTTTGCCAGAAATACTGGAGTAGTAACACCACCTTTTATCAGCCGTTACGATTTTATTCAACCAATCATAACAATATCTTGCATCCGTCAATCCGGTGTTGGTGATTGAGGTCTATACGTCCTATACATCAAGTTTTCTGAATTTCCCAATACCATACAAATGATGTTGAATGATGGTATGACTACTATCAAATAACTTAGCAAGGTGCACGATGTTGCATGTGGATTATATGTGACAATATAATTTCTTCTGCTCTCCAGCTAAAAAAGCCATGTGATAGCAGAAAAGAACTTCTTTTTTTGAAATACTTTCCCATGGCCAATCTGTTATTGCTGATCTTTACGTTTTTAATTCTTCTGAAAGAATGTATCAAGGAATGTCATTTTTGATCGCATCCTTTCAATTATTTCTGTTATATTGCTTTTTTATTGATTTATTACTCGTATCAGAAGAGAGAAATAACATTTCTTCCACTTTTCATCTTTTTCTCCAAGTAAATAATATTACATCATTGTTTGTTTATCAAACTCCCGTTAAAACTATAAATATTATTATTTGTCAAAATAATATTTATAAAAATAATAAAGTACTGTTTCAAAAGTTTGGAAATATCTCATTTAAGCTTTCCTGACTTTTCAGAAAACATTTTTTGGATATACTTATTGAACGTCCATTAACATAAATCCAAAGGATCATGATATTAAGATCATAATGTCAAGAGAATCTTGTTTAAATAATTCAACCAACAACTTTTCAAATCTCAATGTTTGAAAATCAACGATCATGTATTACATTTTCTCAGAGGAATGATATCTTTTGTTCTAGAACAGGGGAAATGATGTAGATCCGTTTCCGTCACACAATTCAAGCGCTGACTTTCAATGGGACATTATTTTACAAAACACAGATGAGCATGAAAGCTGACAAACATTCCCGAAGGTTTTCTACATTAGTCACGCAAAATGCTTTCTACAGACGATACTTTCTTGGAAAACATTGTCACCGGTACTGAGACATGGGTTTGAAAGTACCATGTCAAAACAAGTCTACAAACATGGCAAGCAAAATTGAACTATAATGAGCCGTTGTTAGATCCATTCCAAAATCAAAATCATGTTGACCGTTTCTGCAGTTTTCGCTGTGTAGTATATTACTGAAAGATTTTTCGTTCAAATTTTTGTAGCGATTTGAAAAAAATGATAGTCGATACGAGCCGAGTCTGGTGAGTATAACTATTGTGGTAGAGTTCCACACAAAGCCTGGTAATTTATTTATTCAAAATTGTACAGGGTTTATCATTGGCGTGGTAAAAACGACGCATTAAAAATTTTTGAATTTTGAACTTTTCTAGAATTACCTGCTTTCATTTGGTTAGTTACAAGCAGTACAAATTCAATTTCATTTTTAGCAGATGGCATTTGCTCATTTTTCGCCAGCAATCGGGTCTTAGTGTTGTTTGCAGTGGGTCATCTTTATGATTCCATGATCTATTGAGTACTATGTTGTTATAAACAATCAATTTTTCATAACTTGTGACCAGCTGTTTCTTAATTGTTGATGTTTCAGCACTGAATCCCATGTTGAAATGCTGCAGCTAAATTGGCTTCACTTATCTTCTGAGGCACCCACGCATTTAGATTTATTGAAAATATTTAATGCTTATTTACTCGCTAGAGCGATAGGTGCGCAGCAATAAAATATCCAACTGGGAATTTCAAAAATCATTTCTGACACACAAGATCTGTTAGAACATTATTCCATATACACAAAAACTTATTTTATTAGTATCAGTAGCCCATTTACCTTTCTCAAAGTTAAATAAAAATGTTTAAAATTAGCATGAAAATCTTCCATGTTGATTTATTTAAATATTCGAATAAAAATAGATTATTTAAACAAAAGCAAATTCCATGACGAATAAATATTTAATATAAATTTTATTTGCCATTTAATCTCCGTTTTTCAAACTATAAGCATCAATTTAATTTCATCATAAAAATCCGAACGTACTTATTTCCAAGCACATACTTTGTGTGTTCACTTTTTTTTTCACTATTTCTGTTCTCGAAACTATTTCAACAAAGTATCATATATTTTCACACAAAGTTTTCAGAAAACTTATTTTTTCAATTAAAATGAGTTTTCGAAACCCTACAGGTTTAAGCCGGCTTTGTGGATAAATTTTAATACCGTTCATATATTATTAATAATATTACTATCAATATACTTACTTTTTTATATTATTATAATTATTAAGTGCACATATCTGTCATCTGTTTCAGCTTTAGTGAAACAAAGAAAAAGTCTGGGAAAAACAAAAGAGAAATATGTAAAATATCTCAATATTAAAAGAAAAGTAAAATTCATTCCACTATGAAAAAAAATCTTGAAAGAAACAGACTAAAAAGGATTATGAAATTAGAAGCCATGGCCGAAGAATTTCAACATTAATGATGAAAGAAACCTTTTAGGAAGAATGTTATTGTTTTACCTATCAACTTCATCAGAATTGTAGCTTAACAAATCATACAAAATAAGATATGATGTCCTTATATATAAGGAATAAATATTAATGATTATTAATTTGAGAGCTCAGGACTACTTAACTATAATTACTTTTATTATTAATATGTGTTATTATTATTATTATTATTATTATTATTATTATTATTGATATTATTATTTTATTATAAAATAAAAAAATTACAACATTAAAAAAAGAATCTTATATTATATTTAATTCAGTTAGATAATAATATAATTTTATGTTTTTAAGTTAAATATTAATTTAAGTTACGTTCAGAAATGAATTTGAATTGCAAAGAAAACTATTTCTGGTGATTTCGACTGGCAAGCACGGTCAATAGTGCTTTTATTGATATACCTCTTTTTCATTGTACACAAATAAACTCATTTTGATAAACTTATTTACGTGATTATTTTCCTTTGGACATTTTCGCTAAAAACGCATTCAGAAATATTTCAATTGCTCACGATATGATGGACATAAAAACTGCAACAATCCTTTATCATTAATAGATTTAGGTATCAAATACACTTCTATCTGTAAATATTGATGATCAGGTTTTAATTATACTACTTGTGATGCATCATCTTGTATCAGATTTTATCAATATTTCCGAGGCTAAATATTACATTCTCCTATATTTTAGCTTTTAGATCATCTTTAAAGATTAATATATATTTTAGTTAGTGCTTAGATTTCAAATTTTAAGATTTGCAGAAATAATATGGAAAATTCGACAAATAAATTGATAAAGTAAAATACAACAATCAAAAGGTATGACCCTAAAGAAATCCATATAACATTCGCAATATTCAAATTAATAAATATTTCGACAAAAAGCAATTATTTCATTTCATTTCAAAAACCGAACGGACTTAATTGCCAATCCAATATTAAAGTAAATATTAAAAATTAATTACTTCGGTAAATTAGTATATTAAAACAAACCAATGACCTTCAGCATTTCAATCCAAAACTTTAATAAAATATTAGGATAAAAAGTTTTATTTTATTTTAAGCCACTAATTCCTGTTTCAATCCTTGATATTAGTAACGTATAAGATAATCAATACTTTTCTTTCAATTATTTTAATAATCAAATTAAATTACATCTTTAATTTTTCTGACAAGGTTTTTTAAGAAATATTATATAAAAGGTACCCCTGACTACTTACAACTATTTCGGCATAATATTATTATTCTGAAAATATTATTTTCTCTAATATTGTCTGCATTTCACAACTTCGGAAGTTTATTGTTTAACCACCAGCGACACGATTATTGAGAACCTTTTGGAGAGCGAAATGAAAGTTATTAAGACAGACAGGGAACAGCTAAACGCCGAAAATGATAATAAATAATAAATTATTTTATTTTTGGCGACAAAGTTATTTTTGCTAGGAAACAAAGATATTTTAATGGCTTGGAAGTGGTAGGAAAAATGATAAATAATAAATATTAATTCATATATTTTTGAAAAACGTTTCCAAAATGCAAATATAATATTGTGGAACTTGGCTGATAAATAATAAATATTTATTATTAATGTAAAACTGTATAAAATACTTTCAGTTTTCTTTAAATTAGATGACATATGTAACATTTTGGAGGCTTCATGTTAGTTGGAAAGATAATCGCGGATATAAGTATACTTCATAATCATTTTTAATTTAGGTTGTTATAAAAGACACTTATTTTACTTCTGACCTACGTCATTTCTCTCGCTATTTCCAGTATAAAGATTAGTTAAATTACTTAGTTTCCGAAACAGATTAAGGGTTACTAGTAACTGTTATATATATATTATACATATTATATTATATTTTATTATATTATTTAATATTATTTTATATTATTTTATATTATTTATTATTATTTTATATTATTTATTAAGAATTATAAAAAAGTATTTCGGAAATTTTTTCCAGGTATGACTTCAAAAGATATAATCAATCACACGAAATCATCATATTCTATAACACAGTTACATAATGTACAGCACTAAACGCCAAAGGTCTCTTCCTCACTCTTATATATTATATATTATATATTATATATTATATATTATATATTATATTATATATTATATATTATCTTTTCCGTTCGGTCTCTAACTAAACTACAGCTTTTACTTTTAATATCAAATCAATTTTGAAGCAGATATTAAATATTAATGAAATGTTCCAAATGTGCTTTTCAAATAGACATTAAAAGACCAATAAAAAGAGAATATAAAATAATAAAAATAAAGGGAAAGTGCAATTTTATTATTGAAAAAACAAAAACACCCAATTTTGACATCAATTTTCATGTTCACCAAACCCATTTGAGAAAAAATCCCCAATACTTTTAAAAGGCCGTTTGACAACCCCAATACACTGTTTTAGATGGAATGTCATGTTTCCCATCATACCCCTGACGTTTTACGTTTTAAAGTATTATTAATGACTTAAAATCTAACGGATAATTTTTCAAATATTTTCCCATTTTCCCTAATTATTGACAGCGGCAGATTTCAGAAGCAAAATCAATGTAAAAATTAATTTCTTGAAAATCAGAAAAACCTTAATTTACCAATTATTATTTTTCAAATAATTTAATATTTTTAACATTTTGAATGGGAATGATTTCCTACTATGATTTGTATCATATTTCCCTAAATATTAAATCGTGGAGAAATTTCTTTTTTCACACTTTCACCCCCGTTGACACTGTAATTAATGTGATTATTAGTTTTTTCTTTTTTATTTATTTAGTTGCTCGTTTTCAAAATAGAACCGCTGAGAAATATGAATGAAAGAAGTCACAGAGCAAAAAGGTATTTAAAAGAGACCTTTTCTAGTTCGGTAACATTCACAGGGTTATCTATTTTGGCAAACTTCAAAAGATAGATTACAGATCGATTTAGAAAAAGAGTTTTATATTTTTCAGTCATGCGTAATGCCTATTCATGATTCCTATCTTTACAAGAGAATGAAGGTGAGTGGTTTTCGCCACTTCTGGAACCAGGCATCAATAAGAAGCTTGTGGTTTGAGAAAGAATTTTTGACTATCAACTGGGCTGGACATAAGGAATAATGATGAATCAATTCCTTCTGATATCTGATATTGTTATTTGTAAAATTCAATTCAGGAGATGGTTTCAACTATTAGAACATGAAAATGTAGATCTGAAAGATGATCACCATGTAAGAAATTATCCAACAGTAAATGATGATTTAAATTAATTCATTGGGACAGATTCTAAACAAACTATTCAAAAAATTATATGAGAAAATATGTGATCATAAAACTTAATTTACATCAAAGTGAAAAAATAAATCTCGCAAATGAATTTCACATCAACGTAGTCTTGTAAACAGGCATTTATGACTTAACAAAGTAATATTAAAATCTTACTTATTATCATTTTTCATAAATCCATGAAGGTCACTATTACACCAATATTCTAAACCTGCACTATCAAATATAGAGCAGCCAAAGTAAATATGTTCAAAGTATTTTCTTAGTGTCAGAGTCTCTATAATGTTTTACTTTTTATTAGAAGTCCAATAATATTTTCAGTTTTTCACTATCAGTATTAGAAATCGGTATTTCGGCAGAAAAATATTCATTTTTCACAGAAAACTTGTGTTTTTTGACAAGAGAAATTAAATTTTATTCTCTCGCTAACAAAATTTACCTTAACATAGTTTGTTTTTTCCTTCAAAAATATTTAAAATTTTTATCTTTCTTATATAATCATTAAAAAAAGCCTTAGTCAAGATATCAAATCAATAACTTTCATTTTTATTCATTATTATTATTGTATTGGTCAATATGGTAAGGTAATATTTTTGCAGAATTAGCTTTCAAAACACATACCCATTAAAATGTTTTAATAATAAAACAGGCGAAATGATCATTTAAAAATGTATTAACATTTGATCTATTTCTGATTGGTAAAATTTTGACCTATTAAAAATTGAGTCATATGTTTGAATAAATGAAAATCATTTGAGCTTATTTAGTATTTTAATATTTTTATTATACCATCCTTTATAGAATTGGATTATGATTTTAAAATAATTTTTTTATAATACAAATATTGAGACGTAAGTAATTCAAAGGCTGAAAATTTTTAATTTTGACAAATTGATCAATAAAATCACAATTTTAAGTTTAATCACTGAAAATTATATAAATTTTTAAAACTGCATAAATATGATGTTTTATAATTTATTTTTACTTTATCATTATTTTTTGAAAGAATTTATCTGACTTCAAAAATAAATCAAATTTGTCTTTTATCAAAGCGACCAATATATTTGTATATTTTTTTTTTAAATTAATCTTAGACATGAAAAATTTTTATCATTTTTTTATAATTGAACCTCCACTGTGTCCAATACTTTCACACCAATTTTCAATGTTAATTATAAAATAACCTTTTTAATTTTAAAAGTTGCAAATGAGAAAAAATCAAGTGTTTATTTTTAAAATTAATTTTGGCACTTTGTTAATCTATTTATACGGAAACCAATAAAAATAACAGAAATATTATCTTCATGTATTTTGCTAACATAAAATGTTTTCAAACAAGATATCGAACCACTCAACCATTTAAACAAAGGCAATTGCTTATTTCATCAATAATAATGAAATCTGTACATGGTAGAATTACTTCGATTTCCATAGGGATAAAAATACTTTATCTAACCACATAATTTGATGGATTTGCAAGTAAAATTTCCCGAGAAATGTTTATAAGAATATTAAGATATTTTCAAAAAATAAATTATCTTTTAAAGTTGTTATTATTAATTGGAAAAAATGAAATATTTTTTATATAAATAATTCAGTAATGTTAAAATTTTTGCTAAGCCAATTAATTTTAAAGTGTAAAATCTTCATATTTTATTATTAATTATTATTTACTATCAATATTAATTATCATAATTAATATATTTGTTGTATACAACAAATTTGAATATTGGATATCAATGTTGTTTGAAGATATTTTACTTAAATCTATACATTTTTAGAAATTTCATAAAATTAAGTTTTGTTTAAATGAATAACTGGAGGAAAATAATTTGAAGTTAGGTATAAATCCAAATTTAAAAATTGATTTTATTCGATTTTATATATGACATTGGAAATTCTATTAATAGAAAAAATCCATAATAATAATAATATTATTATTAACTATAAGTAAAATTTTGTTTAATTTTAACTAAAGTTTTATAATAGAAAATATTAACCAAGTGTTTTTAAAGCAATAAGGTTATCTTTAAAATAGACACTGGACATCATATTACAAAAATACTCACTATATTAGTTGGAAATTAAATCGATTGAAAAGAACAGTGTTGAGGAAGTCTTTAGGATTGATTATTGAAGGGGCAACCTACTAATCTTTATTACGTTCTACAAATTTGATACGAGAAATATAAACTTTAAGTTTACTATCATAGCCTTTCTAAAAAGTCTAGCATAATTTATCACTAACTGTTTCTAAAGTTATTATGTTAAATGAAATATTTTTTCTGTCTATATATAGTAAATTTTGTTTTAATAAGTTCAATGTAAGAATTTATTCAAATCCATTTCGTTTAATTAATGCAATGAAATATGTTCATATTTCTTTTCAAAGGATGAGACAATAAAGACTAAAAACTAGAAAAGTGTAGTAGAAATATTATTTATTAAATTTTTATATTTATTAAACTTAATTAAATATTTATAATGGCTTTCATCTTTATGAAAAAGAAAAAAAATGACAAAACATTTTCATATTAATTTTAAATATCCAAAATTGGAATTTATTGTTTAAATAATATTAAATATAAATAAAAATAACTTTGTTATTCAATTATAAAAATATAAAAATATTATAATAATTATTATTATTTAGTAAATTAATAATGTAATATTAGTTCGTTATATTTTTATTCAAATAATTTTTTTAATACATATATGAAGAAAATAAAATATTTTTAATATATTATTAAAACAAAGAAATTTAATCTGAAAAAATTTTATTTATCATATAAATTTATATTATTTATTTATAATAATTAATATTATACTTGCTAAAAAATTCTCAATTTTATCAAAATTATTTTTCAGCTAAACAAAAATTATTCAATACAATTTTCAAATGTACTTTTACTATTGGAGGTATTCACACGAGTTCCGGTAATTTAAACTCTATAACTTTAATTATAATTAAATATGATTATTATTGAAGAAATGTAAATAATATTTCGATCAGTATCTTAAAATAAAATAACGTTAGAAATGTATTTGAGAGTGAATGCACGAAGGTCGCAAGACCTAAATATCGGGATGGACTCTTAACATTTTGAACAGGATCCTCTGGAAACTGTATATAAATACCTAAAGGAAATTGTTAACGGATCGCATTCGTCATTTTTGTGAAAATGATAAAAAGATTAAAATGGCAATTATGATATGGTCGAACATATTATACCGGAGGAAGTGACCCCTTTGTGTCTTTTGGTTCTAAACACCAACCATGAGTCTCGGGAATGGGTTTTTCTCTGACCACGGCCAATACAAATTTTATCCCAGAAATCATCGATTGAACTGAGAACTGTATACTTTTTGGTGATGTCAGAAAGTTATGACGGTTGCTAAAAGCTCTATATTTTGCATGATAACGCTCCGGTTTACACAGATCACCGATTTATAGAAGTAGGCTCTGGTTTCACATCCTAAATTGTCTCTCTTGTTAAATCAGTTGAAAACAGCTTTGAAGAGAAAGGAAAATAGAGTAAAATTAGAATTTCATAAGATTAGTGTAAAATGTTTTCACTAGAAAGGATGCCTCTTTCTTTTACAATGGTTTTGTTTCATTTGTAAATCGATGGACGATAAAAAGATAGAAAAATAATTCTGTTACCTCAAAACTCAGTGGTTTTGAATAAAAGTTTTATCTTAGTATCACTCATACTTCTATACGATTCTAAGGACTTTTCATCCACACCGGGCAGATTACAAGGAGTTCTGGATAAATTTGACAATCTCATCATGAAAAGAAAAATTGATTGATTACACAATTTTATAAATTTTAAGGAAATCTAACACAAAAGTAAATTACACAATTGTTAAGCAATCTTTTACAAAATAACCAATATATTGTCATCTATTACAGCCTCAAGCCGACCTTAGAACCCGGGGAATGCTGATTTTACACTTTCCAGGTGAAGTATCTCAAAAACGGCTTTAAGTCTGTAACTCTGTACGTAATTGTCCATATGAAAAATGAAAGGAAAAATTAAAAAAGAAAAATATTTGAAAAATCATTGTAACACTTCTGACATTGTAAATTGCAAACCATACCGTAAAGTAAAATCAGAACCCTCTTTTATAAATGTGAGAAAGACTTGTTACAAGTTCGTCTCCAAACGTTAATGTCATTTCAATACGGGAAAATAATAATTTACTTCTCATTCTCAATATTACTTTTTGCCTCTCTTCTCACAAGACCCTTCAGTAATTTAAAAAATCATTATTTAATTTCCATAATTAAAATCATCATTTAATGAAAGAATATTTTCTGTCTGTCATGTCTCAGGGCGATTCATTCATCTTTCTACAATAAATCCTTTCGAAAAATTGAATTACATTTGCTGAATTGATCGAATTTTCTGAGACCTGTCTACTATTTTGTTTTAATTATATTAATATCTTTTTTCATTTCGATTAAGATTTTTATATTTCTAATTATCTTTCGCACCACCTTCGTTTTCTCCATCTTTTCCCGTTCTGTTTTTCGAAATATTCTCAGTGAATTCTTTAAAATGTTTAATAAGACCAATCAAAAAGCATCCTGTAAACCTTCAAGGATTTATCGATAATATTTCCCCGTGATTCTGGGTTTTTACATATTTAATACCAGGACAGACAAAAGACAACTGATAAAGAAATTGGTTTGAGAAAAGATTGACAATTTTGTAACAATTCCAAAAAGATTTTACACAATTATTAAAACCTTTGATATACCTCCAGTTCTAAAATGTTTATATTATACAAGTTGAAATGCTGAAAGATGTGCTGATTATATGAAAACTGGAGAATTAAACTTTTAGTTCGTCAGTTTTGTATGAAAACATATTTTTCTTAAATTTATATTGTTAGTTGAAAATTAATTGGAGATATCGGGATTCGAAATCGGGATCTTTCACCTGCTCTGACCAATGAAATACTTCCCCACTCATTCAAAGCTTATTCTAAACCACTCTCTTTTTAATTCACATTCAGGCCCTTAATCGAGTCTCTTGCTTATATTTCCTTTCTTTTACTTTTCTTTTCTTTTTTGATACCTTGTGCACTAGTTGGTGTCCTGGTGTGATCGCCATGTTGGATGGAAATTAATCGGAGAGACCTGGATTCGATCTTTCACATGCGTGTGGACTGCACTCACCACTGGCCTAGATATCCTAACTAATTTTCAACGTATCTCACATATATATTTGAAAAATTATATAAAAGTAGATTTTGTTTAAATGAATAACTTGTGGAAAGTAATTTTTTAATTTAATATCTTTAATAATTAATAATATTTTTCGACGTCCTTAACTATATAGGAAAGGAGGTAAATAATTTTTTAAAGTACAGCACTTGACTTCAGATATAATAAACTATTTAATGAATTTAATAAAATACATTTCATTTTCATTGAAATTCAGCGATATTTACGTGATATTCTCATTACACTTATTCCATTAGCCCAATTCTATTTACTAATAATATATTAAAATATTCAGAAAATAGCACAAAAGATGGAAAATAAATAATAAATTAATTAATAAAAATCAATAAATTTTATAAAATATATAAAGATTTTTAAAAGTAAGACGTTATTTCAAAAAAATAAAAAATGATAAGAATAAATAAATAAATTCATTTGGTTCAGAGAAATAGAACCCGGTAAGAACTATCATGGTATATGAGCGATAATTGAGAATTACAGAATGAAAAAATCAAGTTTTTCTAGAAAATAAATTATATTATTAAAAGACCTATCAGAAATTAATAAATTTTATCGAAATTTTATTTTACGTAAAACATTCAATGTGAAGAGGGAGGGTTTGATTTATAGATGAAATTTCCCTTGGATCTAATACCGAATTTATTCTCAGCTATGAAGTTTGGCAGTGACTACTGGAATTATGAAGTGGTTTTATCATCTGTCTTAAAGATTGCTTTTACAATTTTTTTCATTTTCCCCGAAAATATCCATAATCAATTTTGTTAATTGAAAATGAAAAGTTTGTATCAATTGAGATAATCATATTTCTTGGGTTTAATCTTTGCGCTAATTATTCTGTACCATATATATTCTTTGACTAAACATTTCTCCTCGTTTACAAACTTAAAAATTTAATCTTTTATCCAATATTTATCATAAAGATTTTTAATTAAACCCTTTAATCTAAACATCTTATGTAGATGTCCTTAATGTTGACAGGTATTATATTATTCTTCCATTTACGACATTGAAGGGTTCAGGTGGTCACTAAAGCATGAAGATATCCAAAATATTTTTAACTATTAAGTTATAAAATATAATTACAGTAAATTGATATTTAATTCATTATGTATAATATAAAATTATTTTTTATGTTATTTAAATTAAAATATTATTCTTAAAATTAAAATATTATTTTTATAATTAATTTATTTATTCCTTTAATTATTTTTTTTACTTTTGTAAAAAATTATTATAAATAAATTAAAAAGAATTATGAAATTAAAATTCAATTGTAAAATCAATAAATAGAATTTCTATTAAATATTTGAAAAAAATATTATAATTTATTCGTAAAATCGTTAAATTATTGAATTTTAATGAAAAAATTCCTCTTCAATGATAATCAAACAAACAATACTTCAAAATAGAATTATCTGTCATTCCTTTTGGCTCTAACATATATTCCAACATTGCTTGGATGACATTGCTTTCGGTTTCGACGTCCACGAAATATCAATATATGATGCTTTTATACCGAAACATTTGGTCTAATTTCTTTTCATAAAATTTCTCGGGAGTCTGCATTATATTGATTGACATCGTGGAGCAAATGCTCGCCTATCTTGTGGGATAGCCCTCAATTATATTATTAATTAAAAGGCCGTTATTGGGAAACTAAAATTTGTCCATCCTTCTTTGCGAATTCTACGATTATATTACCAAGTGACATTTATCTAAGATTCACAAACATTTTGCAAAAGCTGTTTAGCTGGCCTATAATTTTAATTATTTTTGTTTATTATATGTTTCAGAAATGTTAAATAAATCAATTGTTCAGTCGACTTCCATCTTGAAAAAGAAAAATAGGGAAACATTTATTTCGATTTATTCCTCCAAATTCATCCAATTTTCGTAATTCTCAAACCTCCACTGTTGTTTAACTTAATAATATTAATTTGAGAACAAGATTTATATATGTTATAATTATTTTAAAAAAATTGCTCGATTAATTATAAATTAATATATTATTATTCATTTTGTTTTAATAGTCATTAAAAAAGAAATTACTTTAAATATAGTTTTTACATTTATTATTTATTCTTTTTAATTTAGTAAGGTACGTAAAATATTTTGCAATTTGCTTTAACCTGAATAATATAATCAATTTTCTTTTAATAAAATAAACAAAAGTGAAAATAAATAATATTATATTAAATAAACTGAAAAAAAAATTTTCTTTATTTCTTTGAGTTTATTTGTAAAACATGCAGTATATATTTATAAATAGTTGTATAATATTTAAACAATTATAAAACATTATAATTTTCAATTTTTGTATTTTATCACTATTTTCAATTTTTTATAACGACTTTTATTGATTTAATCTTTAATTTAAATTTATGTAAAATTCAAGAAAATGTCTCGGACAGACTATTGGGTTACATTGCATTTAGTTAGTAAAACTTTAACAGTTTTATTAATAATTTAATAAAATTATATTTCTCTATATTTTAGTTGAAACTTTTGGCTTTTTATGAAAGTAACTGTTCCTATCAGAAGTTTAATAGGAATAATTTTATGAAAACATAATTTTCCTTTATTTAATAAATATTTATTTAAAGCACTTAATTAAAACCAAATAAACAGACTTGAAGGACATTGTGAGGTGATAATGATAATAATAATTCGTTTAAACAAACTAAATTACATAAAATAATAAAATATGTTATAAATCAATGATTGGAATATTTAACAAAATTAGAATTAATTCGTTTTGTATTGAAATATTTTTATAAACAAAGAAAATATATTTATATTTTATTAATAAAAGAGAAAATAACTGCTCAGGTCTGACAGAAACAGTGTCTAAAATAAAAGCAAAAATTATATTAATAATCAATGGAACAATGAGAAGATCTGTAACTC
>JBBMKC010007183.1:0-19214 GCA_037834085.1 Bipalium vagum | reverse complement strand
GTGTAAAATTTTTATAATTTATTAAATATGAATATTATATAATTATTAAATATGTTAATTAATATATAGTTAATAATATACTTAATAATTAATTCGATTTTTGAAAATAAATTTTTAAGTGAAAAAAATTATGAGAAATATTATTTTTCAAATTGAAATTGAAAATGGAAATAATAAAAAAAATAATTTAATAATACGTAATTCTTGTATAAATATCAAAATAAAATATAATGTTTCAAGATTTGTATTTATGTAAAGTAATTAATTTATCAATTATGTTTATAGAGCCATCTTCTGCTCCAAAATCTATTTCAATTTCTTTACTCAGTGAAACAAGTGTTCGAATTAAATGGAAACCCCCTACTGAAGCAAATGGAAAAATTAGAGTTAGTTGTTTAATTTTGAGATAATTGCAAGAGGTTAATGCATTTGTAACGGCGCATATATTCCTATGATCAACTCAATTCTAAGTTCCCTCTATAATTAAAATGCTTTATTATTATTATTATTATTATTATTATTTTATTTTCAATTTTTTTAATATTATTAATTAATATTTTTTATTATCTTTTTAATTATAATAATTATTATTATTTCTATTTTAATATTATTATTTTAATATTTATTTCTATTATAATATTATTATTTTTTTATATTTATAATTTCTACAATGTAATGTTTTATCGTGGTGTTTTTTTGTGAAAATATCTATTTCACTTTCAATTAAAATAATTAAAATTTTATTTTTCTTTCGAGGAAATATTTACTTCTTTTGCTCAAAGGCTAAATAACGCATATCAAATTTAGCAAAAAATTATTATATTAAATTTTAATAATGAAGATTTAATTTGATCTCTTGAAAATAATGATTTCGTCGCATCAGTAGCAAATATATATTGCTTGTAATTATTATCTGTTTGTGTACAATATACAATGGAATTTTAATTTGTTTTAATATTGTTGTCAGTTTTCGATTAACTTTGAATAATTTTGGCATAAAAAATCTCTTCATTAAGAACGAAAAAAATTAAGATTATTTTTAAGTAAATAAGATATTATCGTCTGTCTAGAGGCAAAAAATATTGATGAATTATTATTTTAGTTTATAATATTATTATTTATTTATTTATTATTCTAATTAATTTTTTTTAATCTTATTTCACTTAAAAATTGCTTTAATGTGTTACTTATAAATTATTGTAATTTTTAAAGTAATGAAAATTTATAAATATTAATAAATGAATAAATTTATAAATATTAACATATATGTACTAATAATGAAAATTATTCATGAAAATTAATTTGTTAAAATTCTGACATTTCTTCCTGAACTGCAAATTTTGCGAACCATTTGATCATGTCACAATAAGTTAATCATTTTTTAATTTTTATGCAAAATTAATTGGTTATTAAAAAGGTATTAGTAATTAATATTGATGAAATAAAATTCAAATATTAATCTAATTAATTAATTAAATTAATTATCAAATGAAATCATAATTTTTCAGATCTTCAAAAATTTATCAATCAATTTTGAAGCGTTTTATATTTATTAATAATATTTTTTCTATTTTATTGATCTAAAATAATTTTCTTTACACTTTTGAAATTAAATATTAATGATTTATTAATTTATTAACTTTATTTATTGATTTATAGGAAAGTAATAAATAAGAAATGAATATAATATTTTTCATAATTCACAACGTAGTTGAGTTTGTTTAAATAATATCCAATTATATTTGACGTTATTTTAAGAAGGTTCAAGGTCTCTAGTTAGCTAATGATGGTGCACAAATAAAAGGGGTCGTTGTCACGAATATTCAAATGTTTTCTATTGAAAAAATTATGGAAGATTTTCAGGACAACCGAATATTATTTTTATATTTAAAAAGTAAAATTAAAATTAAATTTCCATTAGTAATAAAATAAAATATTTTTAGAAATTTTTAATCTTTTTTACATAAGATTTCGATATGTTGATTAAATCAAATAAATTTCTCTAAATATTTATAAAACCCATTATTTTTAATTAAACATTTCCTATGATGATGAAAAGTGTTCGTAGGGATATTTTCGTAAATTAATATAATTATTTTATTAATATAAATAATTTAGTATAAATAAAACAATTATTCAGAAAACATTTAAGATTAATTTTATTAAATCGATTTTAAAAATGATTTTTATAGAGTGATTATTTCATAATAATAATAATATCAATATTAAATATTGTTTTTTTCCTCGTTCAATGGAGATTTTTTCAATATTATTTTTATATGTTTTATGAAAAAATAAAAATATTTTAATTTTTTCTTCATTAGGAAGAATTATAATCTGCAAATACCAATTAGCGATACATTATATCAAATTCATTGAGTAGACGCTTGCTTGATTTTTTTCCCAACTTCTAGACAATTTTCACAAAGATCTTCTAACTTTTTAAAAATATTAATTTAAAAATAAATAATAATCTGCTCGTCACAGAAATTTCATTTTAACAACTGACGAAATGAAATAATATATTTTTTAACATTCTTGGCAGAATATTGTGTTAAAAATAAAAGATTATAAAACTGTGATAATGATGATGTGACGTGAATATAGTTACTTGGAATCGTAACCAAGTATTATTATTATTATTATTATTATTATTATTATTATTAAATTGCTTGGAAATTAATTATTATAATTATATAACGAAAATAAGAATTTTAAATTAATCAAATCATTCATTAAAAGTACAGGGTGTTTCATAAGTAACTGACTATTTTATTTTTTAAATATCTTTTTATAAAATGAAAACTAAGACAGATTTTTTCTATAAAAATTTATTTAGACATAAAATTTACGCATGGAAAATAATATTTTCTAAATGGCTAAGAATTCCAAGAATTAAAAATTTAATAATAAATCATTCATTTAAAAAATGTCAGTTACTTATGAAAAACCCTGTAGTTCTATTACATTTAAATCATTGCTCAAAGTGCAAAAGCAGCTAATAAATTTCTTTTTGATAAAAGTCTTGTTTTTACAAGAGACGATGAAAACCGCTTACAAATTACTTTTAAAAATATACCTTATGAGACACGCTAATTAACTTTTCAAACAACCAATGATATTAAAGGAAATAATTATTGCAAATATGAATATGTATGATATTAAAAATTCAAATTAAATTATGTTTCTTTTAATATTATTGAAAAATATATTGATTTATAAAAAATTTTTAATCACCTTTGTTTATCATAATAAATTAATTATTTATATTAATTAATATTTAATATTATTTTTAAAAAATTATCAGTTTACATTAGAAAATTTATTGTTATATATTTATAAAACTTTTATATTATTTATATTTTATTATTTTTTATATTTAATTAATAGTTATTATTTTATAAATATTAAAAGAGTGATTTCTTAGGTTTCCTCATTATAGTGTGGTATATCTAGTTTAACCTGGTATCAAAATGAATGCAAACCAAACAGAATATTTTATAAAAATTAATTTATAAAATAACAGATGAAGAATTAAGCTTTTGATTAAAAATTAGTGTGGGTATGTAGCTCAGCGGTCAGAGTTTTTCGTGGGTCTGAATCCTATTTATCTCAGATGAATTTTCAATTAACAAAGCTAAACAATTTTTATAATAACATGTCACTTTTTTATTCAATCAATCACAATACAAAATTGTTATAATTATCAATTATGCAATCATTAAAGAAGTCCGTACCGTTTCTATGATTTATTGCCAATAAGATCCCAATTTTGCAATCTCACTTTTGTAAAATTTTTTATCTTTTGAGAGGAAACTGGAGAATTTAATTTTTGATAGCATCTTTATTCTAAAGACCTTTATCATAAAGGAACTGCTGCATCAATTGAATAATGAATAGTCAGAGCGGCTATAT
This sequence comes from Bipalium vagum, assembly GCA_037834085.1. NCBI lineage: Eukaryota > Metazoa > Platyhelminthes > Tricladida > Geoplanidae > Bipalium > Bipalium vagum. The sequence goes on along the minus strand of JBBMKC010007183.1, from coordinate 15,299 downwards.
CTGGGGAATAAGATGGTGAAAGAGAAAGTAATAGTTTATTCATTTGTTGCATGAAATACATGCGGAAGCCATCTTTCTTCAAGGTATTTTACCTTTTGATTTGATGTGATCAAATATTGTTGATCGAAATGCTTCGAAAGTTTCTTAAGATTTCATTCAGGATTACCAGAGGATTTTCCCTTCCCTGGTCATTTATGGCCGATAGCCTTCTTGATTTTGAAGCATTCTCCAAATCAAAGTTTCCAGATTTAAACTTTGAAAACGTTCTTCGTAGCTTCCCTTATCCAAGGTTTTCTCAAAAAATACCATTGATCTTCCACGTGGCCACTGCTACTGAACTGCCTTGGTCAATTTCAAATAGCATGCAATTTCTTAAATGTTTCTCTAATCTTTGAAAGCTTTCCATTTTTAAATTAACTGCAAATATTTTAAATAAATTATATTATTTAAACAAGCTGTTCTTAATTTATTATGATTTGATGAAATAATGTATAAAAAGTTTATTGATTAATATAAATCGATCAAAAATTGGTCATTACTTTTCCAAAGAGCAACTCAATAATAAAATAATGTTAGGATGAAAATTAGCTAAGCTCCATATATTTGCACATAATAAGGAAACTTTTTACACAATTTTTTTTGGAAACGTTATCATAAATAAAACATTATGAAAAATAATCAATTTTCGAAAATTATCTAATATATCTCATTAAATATTAATGATATTATATACTGCATGAAAAAAATATTTTGTTAATTATTATCAGAGGAAACTGCACTTATAATTGATATGACGCCTAATACAAGAAGAGAATTCAAATTTATTTTTAAAATAATGAAATCCCTTTGAAAATGAAGATTTAAATCTGAGTTTCATTCAGGAAATTAAAACAAAAAATATATTCACAAAGTAAGTACAAGAAAAATTTTTATTGGATAAGTAAAAAAATAAAATAAAAAACAAAATATTTTTATCTTTAAAATTTATTAAATTTAATACGGAAAAAGTAAATTGGAAAAATTTTCATAAAAGTAAATGAATTAATATTTTTCTGTGTGGAAAATTCGTTAATTTTTGGTTAAATGGGTTTCGTTTGAGAAAAAGATCAACCAAATTTTACAATCGAATAATAAAGTTCTAATTTTTCAGATTTTTATTTTCTTATAAATCGATAATTTTTTTAATGTCAGAAATTTTAATATATTATTGGTTAATTAACAAAAATTATTTAAATATTTTATTATTAAAAACTATAATAGTAAATAATAATAATAATAATAATACAAGTTAAAAAGTTGAATTTTTAAAAATGATTATTAAGGATTTTAATTAGTATAAATAACTCTTTAAAATTAGCTATATAGTTATTTATTTTTAATAATTTTAAGTTATTATTTTATCAAATTTTGAATAGCACTAATTATTTATGATTACATTGATTTTCAAATTATTTATTACGCTTTTTAATTTTAAATAAATAAAATATTTTGCCTTATTTCTTTTCCTCTTTCTTTTTTCAATTTTAAACAAAACATTTTCCAAAAATTATTGTCTGGACTCTGTAAAATAATACTTTCAAATTAATGTAAAAGAATAATGTTAAAATTAATTCAATTAACATTAGACAATATTGATCTAATTATTGCAATTTCCTCAGTTCACTGATCACAGTTCATTAAAAGAAGCAAAAGTTATTATTTCTATTGATTTTTTTTAAAAAAGTACTCAAAGAAAAATAATTTACAATTATGAATTGATTTGAAGAAAATCAATATCTGTTCAACCGTGACTTTTCCCTGACATCAACTTTCAATTCCACTATTATTTATTATTTCATGGTAAACTTTCTAATATTATTATTCAATGATTTTCGTTTTTCATATATTAAATTACATTTTAATATATTTTTTCACAGTTTTCTGTAGTCCGAAAGTACATTATATTTTAATTAGTTAAAAAATTATTTTTAAAATTTTATCATTTAAATTCTTTAAGTGAAATATTTAATAAATTTCATAAAGTAAAATTCCGATATTTGAATTTGAATGTCTTCAAATTCACTCCATAAAATTAACTAGAAAATTTTAAATTATCTCTATTTTTCATAGTTTTTTAAATGGAAACATGTGAAAATAAAATTATGAATTTTTTAATAATTTAATGTAAATTTAAATTTTTTACCAATTAAATAATAATAATTAATTTTTTTAATTAAGCTATTTTGACAGCAAACAATGAATGAAAAAAAATATTAATCACCGTTGAGCAGAATGTAACATGAAAGTCAAAAAAGAAAATATTGACCAATGAAAATTAATTATTTTTCATCATAAGCCAGTTAGTTGAAAATTAATCGTAGATGCCGGGATTCGAACCCGGGACCTTCAGATGCGCATGGACTGCTCTGATCGCTGAGCTACATCCCCCCGACAAATCCCGGTATCTTCAATTAATTTTCAATTAACACTAATGACCAATTGCTTAAAATTAGATTTCTTTCGTAAAGACGTTTTTGTTTTAATATAGTTAAATAGTTAATAAATAATCAATATATTTAGCAGAATTAAATGGGGAATGTGATTCTTTGAGAAAATTTGATTGGAAAGAAAATAGAAAACAATATTGATGTTTATTATGATGATGTGTGAAGATATTTCGCAAAACGTGAAACAATTATTCTATGAATCAGAAAATAAATGATAAAATTAAAAACGAAAATTTTTTTTTCAATTATAACTTTGATTAAAACATTCCACTTACCTGTGAAAGTATTAATCTTCGAAAAATATTGTAACTGTGGATAGATTTTGAGTTTATTTAAAATTCTTAAAAACATTAAAATAAATTCAAAATGACTAAAATAAGTAGAGCATTTAATATGAGCATCAGGCTCATAATATCCGAAAATATAATTTGGAACCAATGCCTTCTGATGTCTGAACAGGGAGCTGATTCCAATTCTAGAGGAATATTTTAACCACCTGAAAAGATATACTATGGCTGTATCTCATCAGGAACAGTGGTTAATGGACAAGTCTGTTGATATCTTCATGATAGCCTAAACGACCAAAATTTTGATCAGGAAACTGAGTTGAATTCCAGTTGAGACGCAGAGTTACTCCTCCATTGATGACTCCATGTGGTTGCTCTCTATTGGTAGAATACCTTGTTGTCATAACTGATGGTATTCTCATGTTAGCCTGGCCCTGATGAGTTCGTGAAAAAAGGGAAAAATATTATTAAAATCAAAAACAGATGCATACAATCAAGGAAGTAAAGATATCCGAATCCAATCAAATCGAAGATAAACAATTTTATAATGTCTATTAATTTCGTAATCTAAATAAAATGTTTTAAATAAATACTGGAAAAACTGTTAATGTAATCATAAAATATTTGGCTGCTAGAAAAATCTTGGGAGATTAAAAAAATTTTCATTGGTTGAAATAATCAATTCAGTATAGAGGTGACATGACAAGATCGAAAGTGAATGAGCAATGCGTCTTCTGGATTGTTAAAATTAAATAACAACTGTTGCAAAAAACTGTTATGCATACCTTAAGAAATTCAGATGTGTGGATGAATATAAATCAAATAAAAAAAACTAATCGATATCTAAAATTGAAGAAGTATTTCAAGAGAGTTAATGTTGCTTATTTTTGCATATCTTCCAGAAAATGGTTGTCTGGTTTTTCAATTTTATCAAATATTGAAAAACCTATAAATATAATCCTTTCTCCACATGATTACAATTTGTTAGTCTAAAATCATCAATGCAGAGCAGAAATGTAACTCAAGGTGCCCATATAGATCTTTCACTTTGTTACGGCTAAATTAAAGAAGAAAATGTTAAATATTGGACTATTTTATCTGGAAACCTGAAAAGGAATAAATGAAAACTATTGATTATTTTATAGACTTAAAAATCACTGTATACATTTTTTTATGAGAGTCAATAAACAGAGTGTTAATAACGAAATTAAATTTTGTGCAAAATATATATTTTATATATAATCACTGAATTAAAACAAAGCATCGTAAAATCACAATTTCTCCATATCTTGTATAAGTCAACTTATTTGAAGGAAAAACATCAGCATTATTTAGGATAACTTTCGTTCTCATGTATCTAAATTTACCAATTATTTCTTGAACTAAAACGCAATCAATCGTATTCAATTGTTACCGTACTCTCCTGATATAAATCTGGCGAATATATTCGTATTCCGGATTTGGAGTTAAAGAGAACAATGAAAACATTCAAATCCCATGCAGGAATTAAAAATTTTCTTAGAACAGTTTTTAGAAGAGCAGTCAGCATACAAGCTGAGTTTTAAGTAAACCAATCTAAAGACATTTTCAAAATCATCATTTTGTTTCATGGTGAATATCTAACCTGAGTTCACATTATAAAATGTTCACGATTTCTGGAATACGTGGTTTTAAAAGCTCTGTTTTTGCTTCAACCCCAATATAAGCGTCCAGAAAGTCATGTAGCAAATAAAACATCTAGGAATAAAAAGTTATATTTTTTGAATACTTTTAATAAAAAGAATAATTAATTATAATATCAAAATATTGATTAAAAACGTAAAATATTATAAAATTTTAATTATAAAAAATCAATAAAATAATTGATAAAAAAGTTGCTTAAGGTGAATTCAAAACTGTTTATTAAATATATTCTAACAAGCAAAAATTTGTTTCTTGAATCACTCATATTTCACGTATTAAAACAATAAATGACATTTTACTATTTAATTTTGTTATTTATAGACTTTTTTAATTAATAAAATTTCAGACTCGATTTTATAACAATTCTAAAAGGTCCTTTATAATTTGATATAAATTATCTGAAATTTCATAAGCGGAATTGAAATAAATAGGGTTAATAAATTAGCTTAACGGAAAGAAATGAAGGAAATATATCTTTGATATGAAATAAAATCTATTTATTTTTATTATTTTTTTGAAATTATAAATTATTTAATTCATGGTGGTCTGTAATTTGTTATTTATTAATGTTTAATACTTTTTAATAAATGTTATTTATAAAAAATATAATTATTAATAATTTTTTCGATTTTCAATAAATTGTTAATTAATTTTTTTAATAAAAATATTGATTTCAATTAATTAAATAATTTCATTGAATTCAATATCAAAATCAATGAATTCATTATTTTTCCAGTTATATAGGATTTTTTATTCGACAAGAAAAAATGCTCCTTTAGTGCAATGGGCAATTAACGAACTTAAAGTTGTCTCTGACGATCCGGATGATGAATATTTTTTGGATATTGGGAACCTTGACAGAAACAGAGATTATTATTTTTGTATCACCAGTGAGAACAATATGGGCGAAAGTCCCGTTTCAGATAAAATCCGTAAATTTATCAACGACGCAGGTTTGGATTTATATTTTAATTTTAGATACAATTCGTTTTTTTTGTTTTAATTAATAGTTTTAAAATTTTTCATAAAATTCAGTCAAAATCTATTTTAGATATTAATATTAAATTACAAAATGCAAAGGTCACACGAAACTTCCTGGAAATGTGTATATGGAAAATTGCTATCAAAAAACGTTTTACGTAATCGTCATATGCGTCAATTTGAATAATCGTCAAAATAAAAATTTTTTTTTCATTATATTTTTTTTTTCAAAAATAATTAAATTGTTTTTTTAATTTATTATGCGAATTTCAATGTTCCATACAAGGTGTAAATAAAAAAAAGAATGTGATATAAGAAAAATGTGCGATTAATTATTTTCTGATTTTCGATGTACATTAAAACACCGAACACCACAGTTCATCGTTGGTTTCAGTAATTCAAATGTGTGTGTGTGTGCCATGAACCAATGGTAGATTACTAATCAAGTTCTTGTTTTAAATTTGTTTGAATTCAATAATATATTCGAATAAAATACAAAGAAATTCCTATTTTCAAATTGAGCATTTGTCAGACCTCAGAACATTCTATTATGCATAAGAATTCATGTGATAAAGATGTTCTCTTAGTAAATAATTTTTAACCTAACATGTGCGGAAAAGAAGATTGTGCCATACTGTCAAAATGTCAACCAATAAATCTCAAAACATGTGTGTCAAGGATTAGTTTGAACAAATAAAATTGTTCAGATTATCACGGTGAATATTAGGAAACCAATAAAAATATCTGTGTAAATATCCTTATGTCAACTTTTCACTTGTCTGACTTTGTTAATATTTCAAGAATTTTTGTCAATGAAACATCCCATTTGAAATAGACTCATCTTCCGATTTCTCTCTCCAAAAATATCAAATATATTTATAATCACACAAAAGATTTCTCTTGGATATTTTTATACATTTCTCATTTAATAATAAAATATAATGCTAATAATAATAATAATGATGACTTGAAGAGTTTCGTATACAAAGCGGGATCAGAAATATTTTATTGAACAATATAAAACGTTTTTCTATTAAACGCGGCTTTTTATTGGATACTTATGATTTTATTTAAAGATTATATTTTATTTATCCATAAAAATATTCATCTCCGAGACATAAATAAAGAATATCGGAAATTTTATCAATTGATTAGGGCCAGTTGTACTTTTATTTATCCTTTTCACCAATATTTTTATTAAATTTCAATGTTAACGATTTTTTAAAAAAAAATAATATTTCACCAATTAAATGGAATTTAGGCGAATAAAATTCTCGATAAATTCTCATAAATTTAATTTATTTTTTAGAAATCTATCAACTGAAAAATTTAACTCTACTTTCCACTTTATCGACAAGTGTTTCTATTTCATGGCAAATGAACCCAGTCTCCAAAGTCAACTACTTCAAGATTACTTGTCGTCCATTTGGTAGACAGCAATTTCAGACCGAAAATAATTACAAAATGTATCTTAATAAAAATAATAAACAATCCATATATTTCACAACCATTTCCAATTTATTGCCAAATTCAATGTACATATTGGAAATATTTCCAATAGTCAAAGACGAAATAAAACCCTCGACAAAATTTGAGTTCAAAACACATTTTCCTGGTAATTAATATTTTTTGATCAATTATTATTATTGATAATTAATACGGAGCTTAATAAGGATTCGTTTTTGAAGAAATGTCTCCCCCTTGATATTTTGTTAGATTTAATAAACGTACCTCACGATCCTTCTGACACCTAAGAAAGGTAATACAAGAAGTTAAAATATTTTAAATTATATAATAATTATTAGGAAAAAAATAAAAATTATTCTTACTAATCTGTATTAATATTTATTATTTTAAATTGAGGGAAATTCGATTCATCATTAGTTTGCCTAGGATAATTATTATAGTAAAAGGAAAAACTATTAATGAAGAGAAATTGTTACTGAGGCTTTCTGAGTTTTGTTTTATTATTATAAGTTAAAATTTACATAAATTTAACTTTTATAATTATTCAGACTATTGTAAATTGAAATATGAAAATGATTTATTGATTAATTGAATAATAATAATAATAATAATAATAATAATAATAATAAAAAGAAGAAGAAAAAGAAGATGATGATAATGATGAAGAAAATAAAATAATGCATAAAATAAATTTAATTTTGTTAAAATTATTTTATTATAAAAAAAATTAAATAATAAATTATTAATATTAATAATTTTTACATTAAAATAATATTAATACTAATAATTATATTCATCATATTAATATTGATATTAATTTAAAAATTCGCAATTTTAAGATATTTTTATTTAGGAGAGATAAAATATTATTTATAAAAATAATAAAAAAAGATTTATTATAAAAACCCAAATATTAATTTAATTAATTAACATATAATTAAAACTTTAATAAATTTAATCTTGAAATATAAAACTTTAGGAATAAAATCATATTATATTAAATTATTTCCAAAATCTTATTTTTATTTATTTTTTTCATAAAAATAAATTTTGTTTATTTACTTAAGAAAATTGATTTATTTTTAAAGAAATTTTATTTATATATTCAAATTATTTTAATAATATTTTTAATGATTTTTATTATTTTTCGATTTTTTATTTGCATTATTTTGAAATGAAATTAATGTGCAACACATTTTAGAATTTCCTGTCTATATTTATATTTATTTATTAAACAATGTTTTTTAATATTTTTTATATATATTTATCATTATTAAATTTATTTTAAAAACAAAAAAATTAAAAAAGTCATATTTATATTGATATATAATATTTTAATAATTATTATTTTATATTTTATTAAGAGTTATCCTAACAATTTTTTTCTGATTTCTTTCTTATTATTAATGTATAAAAGATAAATATTTATTTATGTTCTCCACATACTTTTTTTTATTATATAATGACACAAAAGGTTTTTTACTGATAAACTCAAAATCTGAGAACGATTCCAAATTCCAAAGTTTTCCCTGTGGTACCTATAATCAAATTACTGGATTAAATTGGGGAGAATTCTCCCATTCCAATTGTTATGTATATGAAGTTTCCAACTGGGGCTAACAGATCCTGTGAATGAACCACAATTATTTAGGCTTTCCCGAAACATTTCTTAGAATAATAATAATATAAATTTTTGTTTAAGATGTTCCTAACTGAAGGAATTATCATAAAATAAAACTTTCGAATTAATACAATAAATTACGTCACTGAATCTCAAACTTTCCTCATGGGAAATTGCAAATGAAGAAATTGAACATTTATATAATTGCAGAAAATCCAATGTGTTTAAGGAGTAATTTGATTCCCTTACTGACGCTTCTTTTCTCATATTTTCTCAGGAATTTGAGAATATTTTCTATGAGATACTTAATTCCAAGTAATATCAGCTCACAAGTTATTTGGAATGGTTTGGGTGATTATTATTATTATTATTAATTATTACCATTATTATTATTATTATTATTATTATTATTATTATTATTATTATTATTATTATTATTTATAATGGATTATAAAATTATTTTATGATTTACTTTTTATTTTCGATTATTTTGTGAAAATAAGGATGAGGTTGCCCCGTGAAATTAGCGCTTTTAAAATGTACAAACTAAACCAAAAAGATCTATGAGACACATTTTATTTTTCCAAGTATTTATCACTGGTTCAAATACTGTTTTACCATCGAAAAAATAAGTCATACATTCACTTTTCATGAAAATCAGAATTCTTGGGCTCCAAAAACTTAAAAAAGACTATTTTCAAATGTCACCTTTGTTTCAAAACATCTTATTGGTCAGAAATGTATACATATTTTTGAGCGTATGATAATCTGATGTCGAGAAGTCAAGTGAATAAATTGCATGGGGTAAAACTTCATGGTTAAAATCATGTAACATTTTTGCTGTTAATCACTAAGCATGTGATTTTGCATTATTGTGGAGCAAAATATAACCCTTTCTATTTAAAAGGTAATGGTTGATTTTAAAATAACTTCAATTTCGTTGAAGTATGATTGAGCTGTTTTAGATTCAATAGGTGTTATAAGGTTTTTGTGAAATAATCAAGCTACAGATTATTGTCTTATTTTAACTAATGCAACCTGGTATATTTACAATTCATGAAAATAATAAGCTATAATTCTTTGATTATTCATTGGCTTGTTTTGATTCGTTTAATTATTTATCATTATTATTAGTTGAAATTTCATTTTTGAAATTATTATATTCTTTATTTAAATTAATTAATTTATTTATTTAAAAAATAAAATTGTTTTCGTTTTAATTTGAGGTAATCGAAAATAAAGCAAAAATAAAATTATTTATTTATTCAGATTTTTTCTTTTTCAATTAATAAACGTAAACCAATTAATTTTTCGATATTTTTAAATTGTAGTTTTGATAAAATTTAAAAATAATTTGTAAAACACCCACACAATATAAACAAACTAATGACATAAGAGATAATCAAAATAAATATTAAATTACCAATAAAAATAACAAACAATTTAAACAATTTTTCTATTCTATTCAGATAGTAGTGAGGATATGAAATCAGAAGCAATCTCACAGGAAAGCATATCGATTTACCTTTCAAAAAATTTATTGTTCACCAATTCAAAGATAGAAGTCGAATACTATCCTTACGGTCATATCAATAAATCACTGTCAAAATCCTGCACCATCAAACCGGAAACAAAATGCCAAATAGACAACTTGGATCCTGAAACTCTTTATCAGCTTAATATCAAATACAGAGGAGAAACCATAAAAAGATTTATCGAAACTTGGTCAAAAGGTTTCATAACACTTTATATAAAATATAATCTCTAAAATATTTTAATAAATTTTATTTTTTTTTAATTTTCATAATTAAGTTTGTTTTAGTGAGACCTTAATGATAATTTTCAAGCAGTAATATTTTCTCACTTTATTTTATTTACCTTCATAGTTTTTCAAAAAATTCAGTGCTTTCGAAAATAGAAATCTGAAAAGTTAAAAAATTCCTTTAGAATAATTGGTACTTTAGTTCTTTATTCGTAATGGATGAGTCAGATTTGTTTGATTTTTTAAAATCAATTATTCAAATTGTCAATATTATTAATTTAAAAATAATAATCGACCAATAACCGAATATATTAATTTCTTTGTCGCAGTTTTAACTAAAAAATATTATACTGCATCGGAAATTCAGCAGGTTATACTCAATGGTGATGAACAAACAAAAAGTTTAATACAGATTCAATAAATTGCCAAGCAATACAGAAATTATTAGCTTAACAACCTTAAGAAAAACACGGTTTGGAACGCCTTATGAAAATGCGATCAAGGCGAAGCAATTAATGAACCAGGATTGCACTTTTTCCATTACAGAAATTTCTGGTTTTACTAATCTCGGTATTAGTTCAGTACACCGACTCGTGTTTGAAAAGGGTTATTAGAGCCTGTCCTTGCATTGAATAATAGACAATCACAAGTTCCAAAGAATAAAACAGCACAAGATTTGCACAGAAATATAAACATTGATTAAAAATGTAAATGTAATCCTTCTCTGTAATTATTCTCCATAGAATAATTTATACTGGTTGGCGGCAAATGCTGACCGGTCAACAAATGTCAAAAGAACTATATCAAAAATGAAGTTTCATGTATTTTATATGCAATTTTTCTTGAGATTTCCATTTTCAAGTTTTAGAGCTTAACTAATCTATTATGTTATGTTGATTACCTTTAAACTACCTGCAATATCAAAATTTAGACCTCAAACATGACGGTCTATGTGACTATTCCTTCTATGTGACTGATATGAAAAAATTCTACTGTGAAAAACATTGAATTTTAAATTCTAAGACAACCAAATTTTAGTTTTATGATATGAATTTATTGGACAGGTTTGTAATCGGAAGTATTAAAATTGAGAGAAAAAACAACGATTTCTGAATGTTATTTCTCTTTCGAAATATATCCAAATTTTAAGAAAAATTAAATTAAAAATTGAAGCTACTCACGGAAATCGAACATCTGAAAACTCATCATCAAATCATAAATGTTGTTCTGTTGGATATTTTGAATATTAGTAAAATACGTTGATTTTTTGAAATCCCATATATCTTAACAGATATTTACACCTATAAATAACATGATAATTTTTTATGTAGACTGAAAAAATTTTGTAAAAAATAATTTATTAAATAAAAATGACAATTTGAATAAATGAAAACTAATTACAATTTTTTGTTTTAATAAAACATTATAATTAGCTGTTAAAATACAGAATAGAAATCTTTTCGGTAATACTTCCGTAGAGAATGTTTCAACAAATCCAATAATAATCATGATGGATAATCGGAAACAAGATTCTGGTATTAAAGAAGTCAATATTTATTATTCCAATTCGAGAGAAATTTTAATTAATATTAAAAATCACATTTTTCTCAAATTCATTTATTTGAAAAAAAAAGTTTTTCTTCCAATTTTTAAATTTAGCATTCATAAGTTTGACAAATTAACAAAAAAGAGTTTAATTATTAAATTTTCAAAATAAATTTACACTTTTAAAAATACTTAGAATAATTAATAAGTGGTGAATTTGTTTGTATTAATAACCAGGGCAACCAAAAATGTGCAATTGTATATTTTGAATTTTTCTGAATGCATATTTTTACATATTTAAAGCATATTATCATTTTTTACATATTTGTTTAAATAATACTTATTAAATCTAAACAGAGAACATAATTTCAAATACAGTAACCGCTCGATATAGGCATGTTCTATATACGCGAAGCTAAATTCGCTATAAGCAATAAATTAAAATTTATTAATAACTCTAAGTCTATTTAATTAATAATATTTTTTTTAATTTTAGTAACTTTATTTAACAATTAAAATTCAAGGTGGATGCAGAAAAATAAACGGAGCTCTATTTCTATGCAAGACAAATTATCAATTTTAAGAGATTGAAAGTCGATATAAGAAATTTATTTGGTTCATTTTATTGCTTATATCGAGCGGTTACTGTAATTCAAATTTCCATACTTTGAATTAATTTCATTTTAAGTGATTTTCATATCTTTAATAGAAATGTCGAAACAAGAAATTGAATGGCTGTGTCAAAATATCCAGAATTATAAAGTGGTGGCAAAATTCTCAACTGTGAAATTTTCAGTGAATTATTTTCTGCTAAAATGTTTAAAAAACTTGCAAATGAAAGAAAAAGGATTATCAAAAAGGCAGATTTAACAATTTAGAAATCCGGAAAATTCGATTCTTTAGAATCGCAATTTTCTAAGGATATATGTAAGACATTTATTGCAGCAGACATTTCGTTGTTCAAATTACGCAATGATATTCTACAAAAAATGTTAAAGAAATATACAGAATTCGGAATTCCTTCATAAAATAGACTTAGATCAAAATATTTATCTTGAGACAATAAATTGCATTACAAATGTTATAAAAGTAATTTTATGGATATCGATTGATAATTCTACAGATTCCAGCGGCAGACGTGTTGCCTATGTCATCATTGAAATTCTAACTCCTGACCAATTTAAATCAAAGCAAATGTTTTATTGCATACAAGTATTCTACCAAAAATAAGTCTTGGTGTGGTCGCCATGTTAGTTACTACCACGTTATCAACAGTTTCCGAATTCATAAAGTCAAGATTTGTTAACATTTTTATTCGATGAAAATAATTGTATAGTTTGAATAAGTGTCTTTCTTTATTATTTAATTAGACAATTTAATTACCTGAAGCTTTTATTAACATTAATTTAATTATTTAATTTTTTAAAAACTTTGATATTTATTAAAATTATTTAAAAAAATATTTTACATTAAGGATTAAACTTTAATATATTACTTTAAAATTTATTTTAAAAATATTTATTATTTATTGTTTAATCCTTGAAACAATGAAATTGCTAAACTTTTTCATGACTCAGTAGAAGTATTAAGAAATGATTTCGAACAAAGATTCAATTCTACTATTTCTTACCGATGCACCTCTTTTAGAAACTACAATAAATTTATCTGTTTTTGATAAAAATCGATGATTAAATGATATGAAACTAATTAATAGTCACCTATCTGGAAGCTCATTTACAAGCTATGAAGTCCTTACAAAATACATAATTAATGAGCTATTAGCATTTTGATATACTCCCATAACAACGGGTGACATTGAAAAAAGTTTTTTATGTTTAAAAATTTAGTTAGATGCAATAGGAAATTTTTCTATCTGAAAATCTGAATGATGTTTTGTAATTCATTGTGATAAACAATTTCATTGTCTTGAATAAAATTTATTGGTTGTTTATCTTACTTTTGGTTTTGTCTTTTTTTCAAATTTTTCAGTATATCTGATGATTTTTAAACATATTATTTGCGAATATAATGATTTTGAGAGTTTATATTTTTGTTTCACTATTAATATATAATTAATATTAAAAATTATTATATAATAATAAAATTCGATTTTTAAAAAAAAAATTTTTTTTGAGTTAAATAAATATGAAATGTTACTTTTTTATTGTGTACAGTCACAAACATTAATGTTTAAAACAATTTTTAATTTGTTTTGTATCAATTTTTTATGGCGTACTCTGGAAAATGGAAAACAATAATAAACATTTAAGATATATTTTTTATTATTAATGTAAAAATTATAAAAGAACTTCAGAAACATGTCGAAAATAATAAAAAATTAATCCAAAAATAATGTAACGAGAAAATTTCGTTCTAACAATTTTTTCAGATGACAAAGAAGTTGAATTCATCCAAAATATTTGATGATAACTTCATTGATTTGGGAATTTCTAAAAAGTTTAATACTTTAGTTCCATATAAGCTGAAGGAAATTCATTTAACTCAAAAAACCAGCATTTATGCCTTGATCCTTATAAGTAATAAAAGCATCATTTAAAAAACCATAACTGGTGATAAAAATGAATATCTTGAAGTAGCTTTTAATGTAACTCATCATTGACAAGGCCCATTGAGTCAGCTCAAAAAATTAAATTTCTCATTTTTATCAAAAACAGTTATTGAAGTTACAAGAATATTTAATTCTTCAACCTTTTACCATTAAATAAAACAATTGATTCCAATGAATATCGCCAGAATTAGTCAATTAAAGAGTTGGTAAGTTTCATCATATACCTTAGGTTACTTGGAAATTGATGGACCTTTAGTTGGATTTCCTCCCATAAATATTGTATGGCCATGACATGTCACCAATAGAAAACCCCTGTTTCTCTCTAAATGGGTACCGGTTTGGTAAACATTAGGCTCTGGAAAGATGTTCCTAAAAGATTTAGTTCCGGAAAAAGCAGGAAAATTTAGGAAAATGAAATAATAAGATTATCTAAGTCAAAAACTCATGGATAGACAAAATGTGCTATAAGATTGTTTTGCACAAAATATATTGGCTTCTGCTTATGAAAAGCAAACTTTAGAAAAACTTTATAATAAATTAATTCATCCAATACAAAATTCTTACGGAATCTAATCAGTTTAAACAAAAGTCACTGTGATAAAAAAAGAGTGATGGAAATAATGTTTATTTTATTTCTAAATCTTTTTTATAACTGTGTTGTATTTTTATTTTAAAATGTTTCGTTGGTAAAGCGAATGAAATTAAATTAAAAAATATTGGGATTTAATTCGGTATAGCTGCAGCATTTTGCTTTTGTTTTAAATGATTAATTTAATCTCAAAGTAATATTAATTCTTAGCTTTGCTTTTGTAACTCTATAGTATACTCATGCTCAAAAGTGTTAGCCATGTAGAATTTATTATGAAAAACGTAGAAATATTTACATATATTTTTACAA
>JBBMKC010007075.1:0-19226 GCA_037834085.1 Bipalium vagum | reverse complement strand
TAATAATAATAATAATAATAATAATAATAATAATAATAATAATAATAATAATAATAATAATAATAATAACTTTTTATTAATAATAATAATAATTTTTTTCTTAAATAATTTTTTTTGTGTCATTTTTATGACAAAATCCAACCGTGGGGATTATTTTTTTGATCAGGCTAATCCATTAGCCTCGACAGAAGGGAGACTATCTCGGCGTGGAGATAGTGAGAAGCAATATTCGTCTCCGAGTAGGGATTGGTGATCGTAGACCAATCCCTACGCCGATAAATGGAGACGGCTAGTCCCGTTAATTTGCCCAAAAATTCCAGAGCAAATTTTCAGCGCAAGATTCCAGAGCAACGACCACAGTAAATGTTTTACCCATGTCCAGAATTATGCATTCGGATTCTTTTACAAGGGGATCCCGCGAGTTAGGGAGCCTCCTAGGCGACCTGAGAAGGGCCTATAGGGTGACCCGAGGACCCCTTGTCGCTCTCGATGAGATCGATTTTGATTATTTTTATTTTTCGTTCTTTTTTATTAAATTATTATCATGATTAAATTTAAATTCAGTAGTAGCGAGATTTCAGTTTATCCATAAGATTTCTTTTGTGATCGATTTAATATTTGTAATTGTTAATACAAATAAAGTATTAATAAATATAAAAATATAAAAAAATAAATATAGACGGAATAGGCATGGTTTAAATATATTAGTTGCACCCTTTAACGGACAGATATTTAAACAGATGCTATACGTTTTTATATTTCTTTGCAAAATAATTTTTCAGCTATGAAAAGGCCAAAAACTTAACATCTGAAAAATAATTACAAGATGAACTTCTAGCTGCACATGAGTACTATTTTCTAACACCAGCTCTTACTTATTTGGAGAAGCAATATGCGGATTGGATCATTTTGATGATTGTGAAGGAAGCACTAAGAGATATTAAAAAAAGAAGTTGTAGCAGAGCTTAGCCAAAAACACCGATGCTGTTTATGTGGCTACAAATATGTGTGCTTTACTAACTTGTAACAGTTGACGTTAAAAGATCTTTCTCAACGTAAAAGTATTTACAGTGACTGGAGATGTAGTCTCAATTAGAAAATCTTTGTAATTATGAATTTTATTTACACTGGTGGCCAAATAAAAGAAGTACACTTTTTCATGAATTATTTTTAACTTTCAATTAATATTATGAGGAGGCTAATCAGAGATGAGGAATTTTTTAATTATTTATTTTAAATATTTAAAAAGTATGAATGAAATTTTAAAAATAAACATTTTTTTAAAAAATTAATAAAAAATAAATTTTTAGGTCTGTGAAAATTTGTTTAAATATTATTTGTTTTATCACTTAATAAAATCTATTTTAAAATGTCTTCTAATTCTGATTCCAAACCTCTTTGATATTAACAAATATATTTTCAACCAATATTTACGAATTGAATCGAACAATTTAACAATCAATGTTTGTGGCCCTAAATTAGTATGATGTCTGACCACCACCTTTCTTAATACATTCACTGAGCCTTTCAGGCATGCTTGGCATACTGTTGTGTAATAGAATTCCATACACATTATATTCTCTCCGAAAGCTGGTAACTCACAATCATCTCTTAAATGGCATCCTACTTCATCCCACATATGTTCTATTGGTGACAAATCTAGTGATCTTGCTGGCCACGGTAGAACCTGAATTGAATCCAGTTCTGACATAATTTTTGATTTGTGAGGCCTGGAATAATCTTGTTGGAATATCAAATTATTCTTTTTCACAATTGGTAAGACCTGTGGCCGATTAATTTCATTTAAATATCGTTTGCCTGTCATTGTACCTGAAACAACAACAATATCTGTAAGATTTTTCCACCACATATTGACGCATACCATTACACCGCCTACTCCATAACGATCGTGCTCTAGGATGCAGCAATCGGCATAACGCTCATTTTTCATTCTTCTAACTCGAATCCATCCATTATGGGAATCTAGCGAGAATCTTGATTCGTCAGTCCATAAATTATTCTGCCACTGTTCAGCCCAATACTGATATTTTTTGAAATTCTTCAAATTTCATAATAAAAGTGTACTACTTTTTTAGTCCACCAGTGCTTTTCGGACGATTGATATTAATTAAATATTGCATTTGACTTTTTAAAAACTTGTTTGTAACGGTGACTTGATGTATTTCTTATTAGTTTGATATTGGACTATGTAATAATCGAACTTAAAATTTTAATTTGCATCTTTTTGACAAATTTATTGCACCTTAAATTCCTACCTCAAGTCAAAATACAAACCTTTTCTTTTAGGTGGGTCAAGGTATAAATCTCTGCCAGTTGTTACTAATTTAGATTTTAGTTTTTCAATCTCACTTTCCAAACTCTGTTTTTCTAAATCTGATTTTGATGATTCTTTTACCTCTTTGAACAACTGTGGCAAAAACTCTAGTTAATTCACCTGCAGCATATAATCCTGCTAAGACTGCATCTAAAATTGGTATAAGTGGTAGAACACATCTTGATTTTTGTTCTCTAATTTAATCATTTATATAATTAATTATCTTTTATTTAAATAATATTGTTTACCATTAAAAATTATGCATTTCGATTTCCCTAGGTCAATAATAATTTTTAATTTTCTCCTGTGATTTCAATTATTTAATATAAATAATATTTTAAAATTAAAAAAATATTGAGGATAAAGTTCGAATTTGAGCCAAAATCTCATTGTTTATAAATGTTCATTTATTTCATTATCACTATAAAAATGAAAAAAAAATATTTATTAAATTTTAATTTATTATTTTTTAATTTTATTTTTAATTTAATAATTTATTATTAATTTCTTTATTATTAATATAAGTAATTTTTGAAAACTGAATATTTTAATTTCTTCATTATTTCTAAAATATTAAAATAAAATAATAAAACTGATCTGATATTGGCCATTGTAGTGAACTCCGTTCACTGCTTATATCCAATTATAGACATAATTTATTTTATTATTGACCACAATTTTCCATTTTATCAATGAATAAATTTATTTAAGAATTTTAAATATAATTATTTATAGATAATAAAATATGAAAATAAAATAAAAAGAATATCTGATAATTATTCTTTGCCTAAAGTTTTATTATTTGGTGTAAACATATCTACATCTTCAGTAATATTTTTAATTAAAATATTTTCAAAATCTACACAATTTTTCTAAATTTCTTTCATTCCCATAATTTACTTTTCTGAAATTCATAATTTACTGTAATTCCTTTTAAAAATTTTCCATTTCTAAAATAAAAATGGATAATAACTGAAAAAAATTATTCAAACCCCATTTTATAGAAATAATTGGTTTACCCAAGACATTTCCCCGGGGAAATATAACTAAGTAAAATCATAAAAAGAGTAGAAATATTATTAATAATAATAATGTTAATAATATTAATAATTAAAATTAATTAATACTTGAAAACCATTTTAAAATTCCCACTAATTTTGATTTCAGAAATACTTAGAAAAAAAAACAACCCTCCAAAAATAATTTTTATTTTTAAAGAAGTCTGAAAGAGAAAATTGTTAGGAAATTTTAGAATTTTAATAAAATTTTTAGAATTTCAAGTACGATTTTGAGAATATTTTCCAGATGAAGATAAGCAATAAACAGTATATAAGCAAAGGGATTCCAGCATATTTTCACGCCTCAGAAAACGTGCTTACAATTATTGTCAATTGCAGAGTTCTGTAAAAGAAGCAGAGTTCGAGAACGGACAAAAACAGAAGCAGACTTCTACAACAGGACGAATATTACAGTTCAATTCACAAGTATTTCAACGTTTATTTAAATGCTGGGACTATGCTTAAAATTCCCCACCAACGGGTTATCGGTGAGCAACCGTTAGGGCTCAGACGATAACGGGAGTTTTAACCAAACACAAACCGTAAGATCTTTCAATTTTACCTTCTTTTATAAAAGTAATTATAAAATTATTATTTTGTTTTGATCGAATTTTAATATTTTATTAACCGTTGACTATATTTAACTATTAGTATTTGATTTAACACTACATTTGATCCATTTTGACTATATTTGATTATTATTGATAGTAATTGATTAAACATTTAATTCATTCTTTATTGTTGTGTTGTGATAAGATAGTGTGAGGTTGATGTAACATTGCGGACATTGATTGTGATCTCAGACTCTTGTTTATCTTTTGTATTTCCGTGTATTTTGTGTTTGTATGGTATAAATACAATTGTTGCTTTACTGATTGTTTTTATTTGCACCACCTAAGAGTTGTAGTCAAGTCTAAATTTGATACCATAAATATTGAACAGAAAATAAACAAAATTGTAAATACTGACTGAAAGCAATATATACAAAATCAATGTATGCAATGTCGTCCATATGTTTGGACCCAACCCTATAATTTTCATTAAATGATTGAAATATCTAGCTATAAATACTTTGATCCAATCTTTATTTAACTATATCAGAGAATATGTTGAAGTACATGTTTCCAATAAAATACTTTCAAAATAAAAATTTTGTAAAACCAGAAAACTGAATTTTTCATAAACACCAATTTTAAGTCATTTTGAATAGAAGACTAAAACATCTTTTATGTACATTTCAAATGTCCATAAACCTATTTTAATAGACAGCCAACCTCATGAAAAATTAGTACCTTGTATTCCTTCCTTTATTTTTTATTACCTCTGGGATCCTTCTTGGCATGCTTTCATAAATATTTTTTATTTTAGTTATTGGAATCATCGTTTACTGCTCCTTCGAATTCTTCCACGGTGCCTCAATATTTGTTGGCCTACACGTCGCAACCATAGCTTTTAGGTCAGCCACAACTACTCAATTATACTCAGATCTGGAGACTGAGCCGGCTAATCACTGAGTACGCAGATTTTTGTCTTGTCCAAAAATGAAGACACCAATCTTGATTTAAAGTATGGAGCTCTGTCTTGCTGAAATATACTTTGTGTCTCATATATTGCTGCAATCCTTTCTTAATAGACCAACCATTATTCTTTTTTTTGAATAACTTATTCCCTAATATATTTCATATTGTATAAAAAATTTCTAAAATTATAAAAATATATAGGTAACAATCAGTTAAATGTTGTAAATATAGTTTTTACTTAATAAATAAATGAAAATCTAAAAATATATTACATATTTAAATACTCTGAAAATTAAAAAAAATTTAATTGAGCAATTATACACTAGTTGATTGTAATAATTTTTACTGAAATATTATATAATATAAACCTAACGTCAGAATATATCTAAATTAAAATAGTTAAAATCATAAAACTTCTAATATAATTCACAATCTTATATTGTGTGTATTTTTACATGGTGGATCAAAACATATGTACAGTCTGTTTCAAAAACTATTCGCAACTATCAAAATATAATTTCACATTCTAGAAGACCATCAACAGTTGATTCCCAATTAATTATGCTTTCTTTGGACAAGAATTTCTGTATCAGTTTCAGAAGAAGTTTAAATTCCGAAATCTTTAGTACAAACATCTGTCTCATGGTAAGAGAAATAGGAGACGCAAAGATTAACCTGAGACGCACCGATTAACCTGACTCACAAACAAGCAGACGAACGTTTGCAAATATGTGAACCACTCCTCTACCCAAATCATGAGCGATTTCTAAAAGCCATCGTTACTTGCGATGAAAAATGCGTGTAGTTCCAGAATCAAGACTTGCGAAATCAGTGATTAAGACCTAATTAGACTCCCATACAGGTTGCCAAGCGCCAACGATTTGAACGCAAGGTTTTTATGCGTTTTTTGGAATTACGAAGGCCTATTACACAATAACAGACTAGTCTTATGTTGAACGGTTGCAACGTATTTATGCAATCCTTGCGGCCAAATACCCAACTATCATAAATGAGGAACGTAGATTGTTACAGCAGGACATTGCTGGTCCATATGATTATCAAACCAAAAATAAAACAAGGGAACTAGAAATGATTGAGGTAATACCACATCCAATATATAGTCCGGACCTTGCAACGTCGGATTATTACCTCTTCCATTGCATGGCTCATTATCTGCAGGAGAAAATTTTTCAGTATGTGGAAGTGAAAATCGGTATCACAGATTTTTTTTATCAAAGCTCAAAGAGTGGTATAAAAGAATTAAGCACAGTGGATTATATTTTGAAGATTCATGTTGTAAATGTCATGATAAATATTTGTTTTGATTTCATATTTTAGTGATCAAGTTTTATGAGACAACAATAAAAAAGGATTTGAATAAATTTACTTCAGTATTTCCATAACGTATAAAAACAATATCCTTTTGCATTCTGTGATGACACAATATATGATGGTTGAGATAATCATGAAGATTAAGAAAATAATAGAACTCGTATAAAGGAAATTTGCTCAGTTACCAATTTGAATCTGTTAATTGGCAGTTTCCACTTTGTCTTGCCAATTTGGTATTGTCAAGTAAACTATTTATTTTATCCGTAGAACTTCTGCCCATTTCAACAGAATATCCTCTTTTCCGTAAAGTAATCTAAAGCATTAAGTCTTAAAAATAAAACTAGTTTTTCTTAATTATTTCGATTTAGGTGTCAGAAGATTACATTTTTAATAATAAAATTAAAGGGCGATAGTTCAACTCTTCAGTACTTAAATAACGTCGAATTTTGAGCAACAGGCACGTACTTAGCCAAATTACAATCAAAATCATTTTTTTTAAAAATCTTGTTCTAATTTGATAAAAAATCACTTTTACCTTGACTTAACCAATAATTTTTAACAAACACAACTGAACCCTATGTGGTCCATTTTTAGGTCTTGACGGATTAGAATTAATTATATCAAATTATTAGCTGCTTTTGAAATTACTATTTTCCAATTTAAATAATTAAACAAGACAGTGGGAAGAATATTGATTATAGAAATTTAATATTCCAAAATATTAACTGAAAGTCCAAAACAAATGCTTCGGGAATAGACAAAAAGATGCCACAAATAAGACAAAAGCAGGTCTGTATGTATTTGATAAATCAATACAAATCTATACAAAATTGTTCCTCTGATGAATATTAATTAAAAACACTGTCCACATCATCTTCAAGTTGACACAATAAACACTTTTAAACAAGGAGTCATTATCAATTAGTATTTCTTATAAAGGTAATTACCATTATTATTATTATTTGTTATTATTGATTTATTATTATTATTGATTATCAGTGTCACACATCACTCAGCTAATTTATAAAAATAATGTGATTATAACTATCAAATCATCGTCATTGATTAGCGGCAGCAACCTTCTCCTTGCTGTCGGCATCTCCGTTTTCCAACTGATTCTTTAGTTTAATGTCTTCCAATTGTTTCCACAATTCCTCGCGGTCCTTCTCCCGTTTCTTTTCTCTGCAAAAAGGAGACAACAAACAATCAGAAAACAGACTAAAACAACAGAAAATAAATAAACAGAAACAGAAAATCGATTGTGCACAATACTCATCAATTTTTTGTGTATGATGTCACAAATGTTGTTTATATTATCGATAAACAATTGGATAAAATAAATAGAGAGATTAAAAAGCCCCAGGTTGAGAATGCGACATGTCCAAAACGAATATTATCGATTAACAGAAAAAAAGGAGAATTATTGATTTATTTTTACATATTTTTTTATAAAAATAGAAAATTTTATCAACAGAATGATGAGTCAAAAAAAAGAAATAACAATTTTTCAGTAGCACTAATAATCAATAATATTAACATTAATAAAAAAATCAATTAATTTTATTGTTTGAATTTGAAAAAGATTATCATTCTCATTGTGTGTTCAATCAATAATTAATCTCGCACACTGACTCAAAATAATTAAATATTCTCTTCACATTTGGATAGTGATTGACTGACACTTTTCTGTGTAATTATTATTATCATTACTATTGCTTTTGGTAGAAAATTTTCAAAAAACAATTTAATGATGTGATAATAGAGTGCAATAATGATTTTGTTGATAATTGATCAAAAGTAAACAAGAATAATAATAATAATATTGATTTTTATGTTTTAAAGAAACCTCTTTCAACCACCACAATCAGAAATATCTAACGAGCAGTTGCGAATTTTGTTTGGCAAAATAGTTTTTTAATAAAAAGAACTAATTTTTTAATCAAACTTAATCAATAATGTTTTTTCGAAAAACACAAATGATTGAATCGAATGATATTCAAAACCAGTTATTAATAACTTCGGAAAATAAACCAGGAAATTTTATTGATCGTTACAGATTATTTCGCGTCATATTTTAATAGATAAAGAATCAATAATTAGTACTAGTGTGATATAATAATTAATTAACTTTAATCATTACATAAAAATCAATTTTAGATTTATTAAAATACGAAGTTAGATTTCAATAAAAAAGATTTGGTTTTCGCCAGAAAATAATTTTTAATCAAAAAAACCCGATATTTTAATTTTTTTTCTTTAAAAAAGAGAGGAAATAAAGCTAATATTAAAAAATAATTTTATTTTGTCAAAAAGGTAAAAAAATTTAAATCATTATAAAATTTAAAAAGTTTTTCAAAGTAAAAAAAGTATACCTCTGACGGTCTACTTTGTAAGTATTGTTGAGCTCGTCAAACAATTTGTTATTCATATCCATCAACGTCTTCATAACGTTGTAAACCAGATTGACAATGGACTGGTTCCAGTGCTCCCTCGATATTCGATAAAATGCAGGAAATAAGATTGGCATCAGCGTTTCGTTGTTTTCCTCAATCAGCGACACGATATATTCATTATTCCAATAGTAAAGAGCTCGTTCAGCAACCTGGAAAGTAAGATTGAATATTGATTAAGCGACGAATTCAGACAGTTGCTCAGAACCAATAGTTGACTGTGTGACGCTTTTAGCGATCAATGTGACCGGTGTTATAGTTGTGTGATGTAAGAATAATATGGATGTCTTAAGCGACTTTTAGAGTTCGGTAAATCAATAACGGTGGCATTTACAGACAAGCGTTGAAATTAATGCCAAATATATATACATAATAGCTACAGATGATTAAAAGGTTCGATGAACAATAATATTTTTCTGAAATAGTTTTCTTTACTTAAATAATTTAGAGGACAAAAGAGGTGAAAAGAATCGATTTTTCACAATGAATATTGACTTGAATTACTCTTACAAAAGATTTTATGGCTCAAACACTGGATACAATTCATATCAATTAAAAGAATGAACGATAATTTATCGATTTTTTAATTGAAAATTTTAATATTTCATTACCTTAAATAAAATTCGATAGGAATCTTTTCTATTTTTAAATAACGTTTACATTGATAAAGAGAGATGGAGAAGTATAGGAGTGTGATACAATCATGATTAGGCTTTCTGAGCGAACACATTCAATGTCAAAATTAAGTATTGATATTTTTTAATCAAAATGATCATCCAAAACGACATTGAACTAATATTCTTCGATCATATTTAATGATTATTAAATTAGAAAATCGATAAACAAAAAAGATATTTTAAGATAGATAATCAACGATAGAAAAACGCAATATAATACAATTTAATTTATATTATAATGCAATTTTCAATTCGACACACGCAATGTAAGCCTTGGCTTTGTACATTGAACAAATTTAAAATTTGTAAAATCGATGTTAAATCGAACACTGTATGAAAATATAGCGAGGATGTAAGTCAAAGTCCGAAATAAGATGACAATCGTCAACAAAAACCATTGTCTAGATTAAATCGGTAGTAATAAAAACGATGATTCTCTTCTCTGATCCTTATTTTCTAACAAAATCAATTAAAAAATGAAAAATTTCCATTTTGAGAGGATAGAGAAAAAACGATTAGGAATTCCCTCATTCTTTTTGTTTCAGATATTTTCTTCTGATCCTGGTAATTGATTTTTGAACAAAAACAATAAACTTCAGATTTTAATAATTTAGAATTGCTGCTTCCATCCTTTTCTGTTAAAGATAATCGATATCTTAAATGAATCTGCTTCAGATTCATTGGAAACCTCATAGTAAGACCTCAGCTTTTATAACAGAAAACTTTTTGAACAGTTAAAAAATCCGTAAAATATTTTTCGGACAAAAGCACATTTTACGTGAGATTGGGGTTCACATAATCGATTTAATTATTGTGTACGACTCCAAATGAAAAATGGGTGTCCAAATAATAAAATCTGTCTTAACGATTCAGTCGTGCATGACTGAGAGCCTCCACCTCCTACCAATGTAATTACCACAATGTTACTACCAATTGAGATCAATTCCAAAACGAAAAGTGCTGAGGTGATATTATATTAAAACAAGTAAAAATAATTCGCAGCGCAAGGAATGGTCTAGAGACATAGGGTGCACAAAAAACCAGTGAGAAAAATTAATTCTCTCGTTAAGTGTTAAAATCAGTAAAACGACACAAATCGTTATTATAAATTCTCAAAAAGAGAAGTGAGGTTATTGATTAGCGATGGAAAAGTTGAAAAATATTATAAAAAATAATCTTTCAAAATAATTTAGGTGCTATAAAATTATAAAAATCGATTTAAGCAAGATAAAACAGTAAAAACCTATGGTGACGAATACCTGAAAATGTGAACTGGAGACACATCGAGCAATTTGTTTGAAAAGTACAACCATAATTTTCTGAAATTGTGCAGGTTCCAGCACGTCCAATATTTCCTCCATTTCGTTGAGAAACATTACTTCTTTTGGTGACGACGTTTTCGGCCAAAATTTCAGTAGTCCACGCACCACATAATCGGTGAGAGTGGGATCCTTTTCCAGAAACTGAACCACACAATACGCCAACTGTTACGTGATGAAAAAAAATAAAACAAAAGAAGATGGCATTTTATCATACTTGAGCATGAAACAAGTTTAACGTTTTTGTTTTATGCAGCGGTATGAGGACTTTGATTAAAAACTGTTTATGTTCTGCTTTCAGGGGCAACGCGAACCCGTTGATAATACTGCCAAGTATTTCCAGCATTTCTCCCACTCCATTAAATCGTTCCGCCTCGTAAATAAATCTAGAAAGAAAAAAGAAATTCATTTAAATTGATAAACATGTGACACGTGTTTTTTTGGATATCAATTTTTTCCTTTCCATACAAAATGAAACGGATAGACCACAATAAATCCATTTTTCGTTAGAATTCAGGAAAATCAACAAGTTTTGTGGTATAAATGTTTTAGTTGTCGCGGTTAATAAATAGAACAAAATTGATTTTTCATATTTATCTGAAAATCTGCTTGGAACCATTGATTAATAATTTTTATAAAAATAGAATAAAAACCATTCTTTTCACTTAGAACAACAAAAGGAAAAATCGATAATTTCAAAAATCAAGATCTTATCAGAGAAAAACAACTATACTCACACATATGAATTACATAATTAATACGATTATTAATACTTAAGAAAACGGTAATCCTTCAGTAAAGGGCGTAAAATAATAAGAAATATTTTACTTCGGATAAGCGGCGGGAACGCCACAGTTCGACATTTTCGGTTTTTATTTTTATTCACCAGTTGAAGCTTTGAACTGTATATTTTTACTTTTTTACATACAGCTTTTATTCAAATCACTTATTATCTTATTTATTTTACGTCCAAGAAACTGGTGTCAACTTTACGCCGCTTAACTGAAGGGTTACGAAAAAACAACATCTATTATAAAATAATAATTAAATTTTATCAAATACTTAGAAAGGTAAGTGGAATTACCTTAGAAAAATGTTATTGATTTGGCGACGAATAAATGCTCGCAGTCCAAGAAATTTTCCGTAAATTCTGTGTAGCACAGTTTTCAGAAAATCGCGCTCTCTGATATCTTCGCTATCGAATAGCTCAAGCAGCTGAAATCAATAATTATCTCCGTCAATGAATCAATCAATCGAAATGTGAGAAAGTCGACAAGTGGAATTTTTTCGGTAAAATAATCAAGAAACGAAAATTTGAACCGAAATCAGATCAACGAAAAATCAATTATCGGGACAAGTTAAACAAAATTATTTTTGTCAATATTATCAAACTGGAGAAAGAATTTGACACTACACATCTAATTTTCGATCAATAAAATTAATAATTGCACATAAATGAGAGAGAAAGAGACGACAGCAGATATTTTTGACAATTGATTCTTTCATTCGGAAATCAATTGACAGATTTTTGAGCGATGTAAGTGGCGGTGTCTTGACAGATACAGTCGCCTTCTTTCTTTTTCTTCGTAGTGTGACACAAACCAAGAGGGAATCACTACAACCCCTTACCCATTCTCGATCACCCTTCCCAGAAAGGGCCCCCAAGCACGCATGGCATGTCAATTGATTAACAAGCACACACAGGCAATTTATTTGACCCGTTTCAATGGAAAAGAGAATGCCAAATTCTCAAATTTACATTCTCAACGCGCGGCCGCTTTTGGCATTGAACCATCCAAAAAGTAACCGAAAAATAAATTATCACATTTTTCACATTCCAATGACCAAACAAAGTATTTTGTTTTTACTTTTTATGTCCTCCAAACAGACATTAATTGGCATTGATCAATTTTTTGGTGAGAGGGGTTGAGGGAATAGTAAAAATGTCCAAACGAGAGAAACTATTGCTCTCTCTCCCTCTCGTGCGCTCTTTCTTTTGAGCAATAAGGAAAAGGCAGGGTGACGAGTATGAGTCTCAAAAACGCAACTTGATCGAAAACCGGATTCTTGGAATCAAATATATATAGGCAAAACTGGGAGAAAATAAGGTAAAAAAGGCAACGACGACTGGAGAAAGAGACATGATTTGCATACACCCGCTCTCATACACATGGAGACAGACACACATATGGCATACACAACACAGGGCGACCAACGACAAGTGTAAATGAGAAAATGCAGTCTCCATGTAAATTCATATATATTTATAGAGCGCCTGGAAATTTTTATCATCATTTGCTGTCGATAAATGCACGGCGTTGTTCAATGTCGAAAGAAACAATGAGAAAAGTTTCGCACCACGCCCCACCCTCTTCCTCATTAATACAAACACGTTTTAAAAAGGAAACAATCAATTTTCCAAAAAAATACCATATTAATCCTTTGCCATTTTCTGATATCAGAATTTTTTTTAAAAAAATCAATAAATAATTAACAAACAAAAATGGCACAATCAATTGATATAAATATTGACACGAATTAACCAATGAAAATCGAGGGGAAATATCTCACCTGCAATACGAATTTTTGATCGATGAATTTCTTTGCAGTGCTCGGTTGGAAATCCTGAGATTCTAACACGCGGAGAAAGAATTCGTAAACGATCTACAAGGAATATAATATCACGATAGAAAGAAAAATCAATGCGAGAGAAAATTACTTGTAAGTGGGGCCACGAGGCCTCTAAAACTGGTTCGTCTTCTTCGGGGTCGAAATCTACGTTGTCTGTTGGAGGTAAATTTCGAAAAATATTACAGGCAATCTGTGAAGTGTCAATAAAAACGATTTTTCGGTTTTCTTGAACTAACCATTCGAACGATTTCCTGATAAGTGCCTTCATTCAAAACACCTCGTGTTATGGAGATGAATTCCACGAGCTCATTTAAGCAGGCCCGTTTGATCTCCTTGCTCTTCAAATCACTCATGGGATCCATGAAATCAAAAACCACACAGCATTGTTGCATTTTACTGATAAAAAGATCATTGTGTTCCGATGATGGACTGTCTGGAATGTTTTTTATTAGATAGAACTTCTGCATACCTGAGAGTATTACTCTACCTTTAAATGACGACAATGGAGTTAGTTCAGTCGGAGCCTTTGGTTTGTAGTGAGAAGAACCTTGAGATTTTTTCATCTTTTTTAATTTCAGCTCATTCTTTACTCGAAATGGATCTAACTTTGAAGGATCTTTAGACATTTTAAATTGTCAACTAAAAATATTTAAAGAATATTTTAATATGTAAAAATTAAAAATTATAAATTGCAATCCGTTTAAAGTTATTATTCATAATTCGTGAACAAATAATTTAGATTCAATATTATTATATACACATTAATATATATTGAAAAAATTTAAAATCATGTTGTTTAGAGATCATAAACTTTATTAAACTTATTAAAACAAGAGATACATAAATATGTTCTTAATTACAAATTATTAATAAAAATAAAATATTAAAAAATTACTTTATAAAAAATTTATAATTACATAGTTATTATTAAATATTTATTTTATTAAATTAAAGATTTTGAATTTAATTTATTGTTAAAAGAATTGATAAATAACAATAATATATAGGTTGAATAATTTAATTTAAGATTAAACTTGATAATTAACAAATTATATGTGCGTAATTTAAAATTATGTTAATAAAAAGAATATTTTGGTTGATAAACAGGATTTATTTTAAACAATCTGCATACCATAGATACTTGAAGACTTATGTGTTTAAAATGTATATTACATTTTTGTTTCGTACAGTAGTTTAATTTTATCTTTGAAAGCATCACTAATATTAGTCTTCATTAACAAAGATTCTTGTTACACATTAATCAATAAATTAAAAAAAATTATTTTAATATAAATCATAACATAATGGCTGAATGCATGAAAATATATAAGAAATAATTTTTGTATTTTAGAAACCAAAAGCAAGGATACTGGAACTGTTAAATTCTAAGTTGGAAACGTTACTTATTGATCCAAACTACATTTAAAAATGAACCTTCAAATGACATCTTTCTTTGTTAGAAATCATAGAACTTCAGAAAATTAATAGAAATACGTGGGATTGAGAACATTGAGTAGGTTTTGTCCTGAATACGCATTCCAAGATGACTGTCAACTTTGAAAAGGTCTTCCACGATCCCTGGATCTACCTGCATAAACCAAAAATTGGGTTTAAAAAAATTGACAGAAAAATGCTTGCATTGGTATAAGACTAAAATTTCTTCCAATATGGAGATAAAAAATTTAGTAGCTGTTGAAAAGAGTTATAAAATTCTTTTGACTCATTTCGTAATTCAAACTGAATACATAATTACAGCTTTTCTGAGACATCTAGAGCGCACCGTTAAACAACGAAAAATATTAATCGTAAGAAAACTTGTATAGACTGTGATAATGATCGATGTATTAGATTAGATATATATATTCAATATATATATATTCAATAAGAAAATACCGAAAATGAGTAGAAATCATTAATTTTCAAAAAAATTGAAATGGATGATGCGAATATTTCAAGAACCAAGGGTTAGAGAAAGAATTTGTGGTTATTATAATATAATCCGAAAATGAATCGAAAATATAAGCCATGTTAGGTTCTAGAATTTATAATAATAATAAAAATTTTTTTAAAAAAAATATTTTCGCGAATAGCCATATATCAAAATCTTGCCGTAGAGATTTTGATATATTAGGCTCATGGATTATTTTTAGTGTTGACTGCAGGTTGCAATCGGGCTCTATCTCGGCTTGGAAATAGAGTTTGATTAATGGCTATTGGTGATCGTAGACTAATCTCTACGACTATATAAATAGACTTCTATTCCCAGAAAGCCGCCTAGAAAATTATTACAGTGAATTCTAATAGTGTTATATTCTTTGGAAGTGGAAAACATATTCAAGACTTTTAAGAAAAGGATTCATTGCCAAGGAGCCGCATCAGTAATGATTTTTAGTTCAACAAATATGCTACAGGATTTAAAAGGAGACCCAGCGCGTTTGGGAATTCCCAGGCAACCTGAAAATGGGATCCCTTTGTCGCTCCTGGTGAAAGTATCTTTAATTTTGTTTTATTTTCTTTATTTTTTGAATAATAGAAACTTCATTTTACTCATTTTGAATTTTTGATTTTGAATTATTTGTTTTTTTTTCTTTGATTTTCAGATAACTGAACGTATTGATTCTGAGACAATTTCGATTATTGATTTTAAACCTTTGACGATTTTGATTATGATTTTACGACGAGTGTAATCCGAGAACTAATTTCAGTCTTTATTTTATTTTTCTGTGATATAGTTTTGTTTGTTTGAGTTAAAGCATAGGGGTTTCTTCTCGCAATATACGAAAGGATGATGTGGGAGAGGGGATTAGGAAATACAACCTCTAAAGTCAGATAAGGTCAAGTGTTTGTTGATGCAAGTTGGTTTGTGGTTTTTGTATGATGAATTAGGGAACGAAAACCTGCGCAGCCGATGAAGGGCGTAATTAAGTAAATTTCCTTCATGTTAATTTCTCACATCGCGCCGAAGACTGGTGAAATGATGAGCCGATGAAAGACGAACATAAACAGACGACTGACAAGATTCCAATAAAACACAACTCGATGAAAATTTAAAAAATAACAATGAATGATGAAGAAAGAAGATGTATATTAAAATAAATGCTGACTTCTTCTTCATTGTTTTTGCGTTATTCAATAAAGTTTTATCCTGACTGTTTTGACTCAATTAGGTTGCGGATAAAGTATTATTATGGGAGTTTTCATTCAAATCGAGTTTAACTTTGTGCAGCGACAATAAAATTACGAAGGCAAGACATTAAAGTGAGGAGTTGTTGATATACGAGTGAAAGGTACTTTCAAGGTATAATAGTAACATTCGTGTAAATACCTAAGATCTGTGGAAGATAATGCTATGTGATCAAATTAGAGAATTGCTATGGAAAGTGAATAAAGTAGCATGAAGTGTATAACTAATGTTAAGAAGTAAGTATGATACCATAGTTTAGTATTTACAATCTATCTATCCTGATCGGTGCACCTGGACTATTGTCTATTATTCAAATGATCCTTTTATCATGTGGACACATGAAAGCTTTTGAAGATTGTGAAGAGCAGGTTACAGCTTGTCAAATATGGAGAGAGATGATGGAAAGATCAACCAAACTGAAATTGGAGAAGTAAAGAAAGAGTGATAAAAAAGCGAGACTCGGTGTAAATATATAAAAAGCCAAAAATCTACAATCATTTATTTATATCGTAGAAGATTTTAATATTGGGTAGTTTAAAAAGTTACAGCCGATTTTCTTAATATACGGTGAAAATTTTCTTTATGGAGTTTGATTGAAATTAATTTTGTTTTAATATATCATCTTTTAATTTATTATAATCCTAGCATCCAAATATCTTTAGAAAGTAAGAATTTTGATTAATTAATAAAATTTTATTCATCTTTAGAAATGGACATAAATAGAGAAGAAATGCAATACATAATGAAATTTTATTTCTTGAAAGTTAAAAAGAAATATACTAATAAATAGTCAAGAACTGGAACAATACTTATAAATTGAAATATTCGAAGACCGATGATGGTAGTACTATTCTTCACAGTAATGGTAGGTCGCAAACCTCCAAAGTTACTCAACAAAAGATCTGTGAGTTTGGCTATAAAGTATTGCCTCATCCAGCTTATAGTCCTGACATCTTGGAATCAGATTGTTATCTTTTTCGATCTTTGCAGCACTTCCTTAAAGGTAAATGGTTTGTCAACAATATTGAAATAAAATCGAGTTCGCAATTTTTTTTATAAAGTCTGCCAGATTTTTGCCGTTGATGAAAAAATGAATTGGATATTGGGCATTTTATACTTAAGGTGCTATTCCAACGTTGTCATTATTTTTAATTAATAAAAAAATATTTTAAAATTTTACTAAATAATTTTAAAGTATTACTTAAAGTAATATGAGAAAAAAATTGTTTCTCGTATTTTTTTATTTTACAATAAGATTCTGCTAAAAAGAAGTTAGGTAGATTTGCTTCTATAATATATTTAGATATGTGGCAGTATTCATTGTTTCCATTTTCTAAAAGTTAACGTCTAGCAGGATCTTCATGACATTAACCCTCATAGCATTATGTGCGGGTACTACATAACATTAAGATTGGCATATCGTGGATTGAAAAATTGATTTTGTTTCTGTTTATTGATTAAATTTTCTTATCATTGATTAATCACTTTACATAACCATTGGTGATTCTGTTCAGGTTTTGTGGACCTCGCAAAATAATATACAGTCTCGAATATTTTTTGACGATATTTGATATGCAAATAGTCCCATTACTTCTGAGAGACGTCTACGTATCGTGGATTTACATACGAGATGGTAGTCGAGATCGTCGGAAGAAGCTACTAACTGTTGCTTTAAGAATAAAAATTCTTTTAATCATACCATCAGTCGTTGATAATGTTTTTCTGAGTCGACCAGAACGATTTTTTTAAACATAACTATTCGTTGCCTTATGCCAATATCAGCACACAGACTGACATCAATTTTGGTAGCTTTTTGACGATTTGATTAACCCTCTTCTTTTAATCGCACAATATCTAAGATTACCTCTGTTGATACTTCCATTTTTAAAATAAATGAGAGTCACTGTTAAATGCATTATACAAAATTTTTTTTACTTTATTATGCTTGCCCGACCCTGATTACAATAAATGCTTACAATTATTTCAAATGATTTACGTAATTACACGCACCGTGTTCTTTGTGCCAAAAATATGGGCTTATTAAGAATTTTGCACACAAATATTATATAATTATATATTATTTATGTTTTCAGCATATTTAGATAATAAATAAAATTAATTTTTAAAAGATTTTATCAGCTATGTCTTTTTCTGTATTCTAATCAACATTAACGAAAATAAAACATAATATTAATAAACGAGTCTAAAATATTACCAATGCCAGTTTCGGTTCTTTAATGAAATCATTAAAACAGGATAAATTAAAATTTTAAATACTGATGATGTTGGGTCAGCCAAGGACGCATCCCTATTAATAATAATAAAAATAATAATAATAATTAAATAATGAAAATAATTGATTAAAAAGTACAAACCTAATTAAAACAAAAAAGAACAACTAATTATTTTCTAAAAATGATATAATTGTTAAGATCCTGATATTGGATGGATAAAAGGATGTTATAGATCGGAGCCTAAATATCTATCAGGTCTCAACGGTTGAAGGTTGCGTTTGTGCGTGTTCGTTTAATTAAAATTCACTGAGAAAACGATTTTTAGTTTAATACGTATATTCAAATCGATATCAAATTACAAATCAATTTACAATAAATGAGACAATTCTGACCGATTCTATTCAATTTGCAAAAAATGATTTTATTAATTATATTTATTAATTATAAAAATCCTCTCGCTCTTAGGCTCAGAGGTCCTCAGCAAAG
>JBBMKC010006966.1:0-19229 GCA_037834085.1 Bipalium vagum | reverse complement strand
TTATTATTATTATTATTATTATTATTATGATTAATATTATTATTATTAGGATTATTCTTATTATTATTATTATTATTATTAATGAAAATCTCTGGACTTTTAGGAAAAATAATTATTTAAATGTGGTAATAGAAATTTCTATGAAACAATTTTTATTCAGATAAATAAAAAAAATTAATTAAAAAAATCATTATAAAATGAACCTCGTTAGAAAACGTGTTTTTATCAAACAAAACTTACATTTGATTATGCCCAATCATTTTGATGATTAATAAATATTTTTATATTTTTTGAACAAACCTATTTTCTTGAAATAATTTTTCTTTCTGGGCAACTCTGAACTTTTCTGTTGGGCAGTTTTTACTATACTCCAGATTTTTTATGTTAATTTTATATTTTTTGTTGCTCAGGAAATACCCTCTTTTATTTTGATCAGCATTGTATCGAAAGGTTTTTCATAGTTTAAGTTCTTACTTGCTTCGATTGCTTTTGTTCAAATTTCATCCATAAATCGGTAAAAAGCTTTCCAAATTTCTCAGTTCAATCTTCATTTCTATTTCGGCTTAGTTAATCAAAAGTCCTTCCCCTAAATTGCACCTCTATCACATCATCATGTGCGACACATTATCAACCGTCTTGTAACTTTTTCAAAATATTATACAGTGTATCCCAAATAACTATATATGATACTTTATCAATTGTTTTCCTAACCGTTACTGACCATGGAGCCCTAAAGATTATCCGATCAGTGAACTGTTTCAATTTATTTTGGATTTGCTTATTGTTATTTCTTATACTTTATTTTTCGTTTTTATAATCCCATATTATGTGAACATTATTTCTTTACATTCTATCTGATTAAGTTAAAACGAAGAATAAAATGTAAAAAATAACAAAAACCAATACTCAATTATTTTTATGATTACTAGGTTAGTCAATAAGTGTTGTCCAAAGATAAGAAATCAATATTATTTATTTTAATACATTTCATTATTCAGTATATTCTCTCAGAAGCAAAACATTTTTATTCCAACGTTCCTTCAATTATTGGATTCCACCAATGTAGTGTTTTTTGGAAGGTTTTTTTCTTTTGTAAACCGGGTTTTTTTCCACGAATTTTATAGTCTAATAGATCCAAAATGTTTCAATAATATTCAGAATTAATTGTTTTTCCAGTTAGATGATAATACACTATTAAAATTCCTTTTGCATTCCAAAATACAGAGGCTAACACCTTCTTTGCCGATTTCTAAACATGAACTCGAAGCCAAATTCATACAACTTCTGAGCATCTTGTTTTAATTCACGATCATGGTGGTAGACTCAGGTTTCATCCATAATGATGAATCGACTTACAAAATGCATTTTATTCTTTCGCTGTAAATGTGCCTGAGAATTGTTTTTCCATTGTTAACGAAGGCTAGCATTGTGCATACAGCTTTCTGAAACCTAAAACTTCAAGTAAAATATGATTTACTGCACTATGTGAGATGCCAATTTTTGTGTAAGTTCTTTATGATTTCTGGTGTTGATGCACTTCTTTGTGGTCCTTTATGTGGTTCGTGAATAGGTGAAGAGTCCTTATGCACTTTTAAGAACCTTCCATAAGTTTTTTTTGTTCTATACCTTCGAAAAATACGAATTTTATCACTGATCTAAATTCATGATTTAAATAAATCCATGATAGGTAAATTTCGAATATCTTGTAAAAATAGAAAAAATTGATAAACTACCGATAGAAATTCAAACTTGTTCATGAAAGGTATTATAATTTTTATAAAAATGAAATGACGAACTTAGTATTGCAATTTCTTATCGATGATAAAACTTATTGACTGATCTATTAATTGGTCTTATTTTCTTATAACTGCATGGTTTTGCTTTAATTTTTTTAATTTTTCTCACCTTTTTCTTATCTCTAGTATATCATTATCGTAGTAAAGGAAGTTAATCAAACGCGTGGAAAAGAATTAGCAGGCGTTATATTGACGAAGAGTCGACGAACAGCTAGTGCAAATCAGAGGAGTGTTTACCATTGATCTATTGTGTTTTATATTAATAAATTATTAACAATTAAATTATAGTTATATTTTAAATTGTGTATCTTTATTATTTTTTAAAGTAACTATTGGTGGAAAAAATATTTTTCGAGCAGTATGTATCAAAAGGTTTCAAATTCATATTCGTTTTTTTTGTCACACCACAGAAATGAATTTTCAAATAAATTTCAATTATCATACCATAAGGTTTTCAATAATTCAATTAATTTATATTTATTGAACTTTATTGAATAAAAATTGATTTCAAGATTTAATATTTTATATATAATGATATGATAAATGCATAGAAAAAAGGAATTGTCTGAACGATTAAAACAAAATTATTAAAAAAAATTCCATGTTATTATTTTTATATCACGGTATAGTAAGCAAATAAATTGGCATATTAAGTAAATTCTTAAAAATTTGCAGACGAGATTTAAATTTTAATTAATAAAATGACATTTTTAATTCAGTTATTTCATAAAATTTTCTGTTTGAATAAAATTTAAGAAAATTATTTATTTGTGATGGAATAAATCTCGGTTCAGTTTTATCCTGCTATCGGCACTGATAACAATAAAACGTTTGTCGAGATAATTTTATATCTTAATTGTTAGATCTCAGATGTTACTTGGAAAATGAAATAAAAAGTTAGCAGGAATAAAATTTATTTATTATTATGTAACATTTGTTAAATTGAAACAAAATATTTTTATTAATCTAAGAATGCATTAAAGTTGTTTTAATAATTTTATTTTATTTTATAGTATAAATATTTGTCGAGGAGTATGTAATCAATATATGAGAAATGTAAATTTAATTAATTATTTCATAATTATAAAGAAACAATTTCCATTTAGTTTGATAAATAGTAAAAGATAACTTTGTTCATGAGTCTTACAATGTAACTAAATTTATAAATATCAAATTAATTATTAATTAAGTCAAATCAATTAATTACTTTAGTGTATAATTTTAAATAATAATCTATTTACTTAATTAAATTTGATTTTTCACAGATCCTTAAATGGCATTTATTCACCTCTATGTATTTATTTTTTATTTTTTCTAATTTACAAAATGATTTATTTATATATATAATATCTTTAATTCTCGGAACTATTAATATTTGTTATAGAAATGAATTAATGCACAAAATAAAAAATTTATTATTAGATGTGTGAATAAATAACCGGAAATTTTTGAAGAAATAATTTAGAAGAAAAAACCTAAGTTAATAATATTCCATTTTTTAAAAAATCCGGATATTTTGAGGAGATCTAAGAATTTGACCATTTTATGATGTCATCATAAGAACGAAACTGCTGGTCAACTAGACAGTTTGACATGGAACGGAACAGGTGGTAATCCGAAGGAGCGATATCTAGGTAAGATTTCCAATCCAAGGTTCTCTATGTGCGGCCGAGTATTGTCATGTAACAAAATAATTTTATCATGCCTTTCGTTTATGGTCGTTTATCCATACTTGATTGCATTAAATACATCAATTAGAGATGATAGCGATCTCCTTTGATTGTTTCGTTTGGTTGCAATAACACATAATATAAAATACCTAACTGATCCAATAAAATGGATAGCATGGTCTTTTGACCATGAATGATCATCTTTTTCGCTTAGAATTACTGTACTATTTCAATTTACAACGCCCGTTACAATGTCATGTAAGAAAGATTTTCGTATTTGACGTTGAAGCAATTATTCACAGATACACAAACGAGGTTCAACGTCTCTCAGTTTCTTTAGTATGGTACCCATCTTCCTAGTTTCAGAATCATTCCCATTGCTTTTAAACGTTTGGCCACGGTAGAACAATCGATTCACACTCATAATATATGAAGAAGCTAGTCAGACTTGAGGATTTTTTTAATTATTGTAATTATTTTAGTTACTCTAATTATAATATATGGGAATTATTTCCCAACGTTTTATTATAGATTAATTACTTTTGTAAATATCGTGTATTTGTAATTAAAAATAAAACTAAAAAAGTAATATTGTAATATATCTATAAAATATCAATAGTTAGTATTTCTTTTAACTGATTAAATAACAATTTTTTAGCGAAAATTCAAAATTATAGACCATTAAACAACATTTGTGGGAATCATTATTATTTTGTTAGACTTTAAAAAATCACCAGTCGAAGCCCATACATTAATGACAAAAGTTTAGGGTGAAAAGCGTAACGGAAAAATCCTGAACCAACATGCGAGAATGGTATTGACTATTTAAGACAGGTGACTTTAGCGTGGAATACAAATAATATTCAGGACAACTAAAGGAGCTCGAAGATCATGAATTACGAGGAATTATCAAATGTTCTAGGTCTCAAGTCGTGCACACACGATCAAGCGCTATATGACTTCCACTTGTTTCGATCTATACAGCATTCTCTTTGTCGGACAGACTTTCAATTCCTATGAACATGTCAAAAAATCGTTTGATCAATGCATTGTTTCAAAGGATTTAAGTTGTAACTGCCAATGGAAAATATTTTGATTATAATAAATTTTTTGTTACTGTGAGATAAATTGAAAATTAGTCGGGGGATGTAGCTCAGCAGTCAGAGCAGTACATGCGCATGTGAAGGTCCCGGGTTCGAATCCCGATATATCCGATTAATTTTCACTAACAGTTACTTTTAAATAAACTACTTTATTTTCATAAACA
The DNA here is from genome assembly GCA_037834085.1 of Bipalium vagum. Classification (NCBI taxonomy): domain Eukaryota; kingdom Metazoa; phylum Platyhelminthes; order Tricladida; family Geoplanidae; genus Bipalium; species Bipalium vagum. The sequence goes on along the minus strand of JBBMKC010006966.1, from coordinate 14,496 downwards.
AGCAATGGGAATAATTCCCATGACTAATTTAGTTAATATTTTTAAAAAGGATATGTATGTATGAAATATTAAAGTTAACTTATTTTTAAAATTAAAAAAATTTCCAGGTCTAGAAAATTTGTTTAAATATCAGCTGTTTAAATTTGTTTAATAAATAAATAAAAAAAATAAATAAAAAATTAATAAATATAAATAAATTTGTTTAATATCAGCCGATTGATATTAACATATTACATTTTAAAATAAGTTAATTCGTTTATTAATTTACTTTCATGCTTAGACAAAATGTAAATAACAATTTATAACTTTGATTAAAATTGATATTTTTAACATTTCTATGTTAAGATTGTTTTAAATAACTAAATTAAGGCGGTATTTTAAATTTATATACCATTTTTGAGTTATGGTATCAGAAATTAATTAATAGTAGTTAACTAATGAAAAAATTCTTTTCTGAGTTGCACCAAACTAAATTTATTTATCGAAATTGTCTTTCCTTTCCTCAATTACGGTGGTCGGCTTACATAAATGGAAGTATGCTTACTAATGGTATTGTAACTGCTGTTAGGTCACTTCATGAACTATTGAAGTTTTCTTTTGTTAAAATGGAACGAGGTCGGTTGGATTTTTTTTTCACACTGGGTTTTCTTAACTTTTCCACAATTTTTATATCGTTTATCTTCTTGGTTATAAAGTGAGAAACTAGTGTTTCTACTGTCTGATCACTTTTTAAAATTACACATTTCATAAGCCAATTATAGATTTTTCTGAAATGAAAATTAATAACCATTACATTTTTAAATAACTTGATTAAACCACAAATATTGGTGAATTATCATTTTACTAACGAAGAAACATAAGCTGCATCCAATTAATTTCGGAAAACGGAAATGAAGTTGAGATGTCTGTTGAAAGAATTAGTTCACTGACTGAGATCAAGTTATTTACACAGTTGGATTTTCATTTCTATTAGCCAATTTTTTGAAATTTTTCTGCTGTGCAAAATAAAACTATCACACGAACTTTAAAAATACATGTTTCCGGGTTGCGATTTTAATGAGATGAATGATTTATATCAGTAAACACTCCTTGCCAAAAGATTTTACGAATATGGAAATAGAAATCGGTTATCCTAGAAGGATATGTTTTATAAAAGAAACCCGATACCTTAAATAACTGAAAAAAGAAAATGGCTTTGAATTAATTACATAATTTCTCATCTCAATAACCGGATTGCATTAATTTATGAATATTAGATGTGAATTGTACCAAGAATGATATGATATTATATTATACTTAGTTTATGTATATTTTTAATAATCTCAGCCTATATTAAATAAACTAAAAAAATAATATTCTTAAATATAACAATTTTATCTTTTAAAAAATATTTTAATTAGACAAAGGAAAAATATTTGATTTTCTAATCAATTCTTGAAAATAATAATTTAATAAATTCAATATTATATATTCATAAACTCTTAAATATAAATTAATTGGGTAAATTCAATAAAATATATTTTATTAAATTTTTTGATTTTAAAAATAGATAAGATAAATACGAGTGAATTAAAACAATATTTTTACAACCATATTGGACACAGCACTTGTAATAAATCATCGACCTCCAATATGTTTAGAATTGGGAATTTAATTAGATTTTTAATGGTTCAATGGTTTTTAATTTCTTTATTCCTCAGTTCCTTGTCATTTTCCTCTTTGCTAACAAGTCACGTATAAATATTCAATATTTGCCTATGTAGTAAGTTGAAACATTTTAGAAAAATTTATAACTTTTTAACAATTCTTAATTGTTCTATAAAAGATTTCATTTCTATTATAAAGTGATCGTTCTAAGAAGTTTAATAATTTACATAAAAAATAATTTAATGGATTTTCCCACACCTATTTTTCATAACATAATCGAATTTTGTTTATAATAATTTTTGATGAGAAATTTATTTATTTTGATTGACTATTTAATTTTAATAAATCGTAACTAATTATATTATTAATTTTAAATCATGTAAATTGAACTATTTTTTAAAAATTATTATTACTAATAAATAATAATTAATTGAAAGTTTTAGAATTATAATTTATCTAACTTGAGTCCACAATAACCAAGAATATTTTTGAATTTGTTATGATTATTTTATTAAATACAGTGCGACATTTATTCCCAAACCTAAATATACAACCATAGATCCTACTAAATAAATAAATGTATCTAAATTTTTTAATTAACTAGAAATTTAAGTTCAGAGCACATACGTGGTGCACCCAATAAGTCCGTGCAATATGTGACAAGGAAATATAAATTTTTCATGAAATGAAATTTTATGTATATGTTTAATTTTACTGGTTTGTTTTAAAATATCATTAAAGTTTATATTAAAATTCGCGGGATTTTTTAATTTAGTGCAATTCATGATTGATGCAGTGGAATATCGCAGCGTTATAAAGTTCTTGGTATTACGCCATGTTCACAATGACCAATATTTTCCCAATTGGAGGAGGCATATGGTGAGGACTCTTCTTCATGCAGAACAATGTATAGGTGGACTGCACTATTTAAACTGGGGAGACAATCAGTTTTTGATGACTAAAGGACTGGACGTTCATGTGAAATTACTCACAAAATTAAAGAAAATTGTGAATCTTTACTGCGAGAAAGTCGTCTAATCACAACACGGGAAATGGGAGTGAGAAAGCTGACGTCTAGATTTGTTCCCCGTTTTCTTCCATCAAAGATGTGAGAAGGTAAACCTTTTTCAACGGAATGGCGAATTATACCTGCGTCATATCATCACACAAGATGAAACCACTCTCAGTCTGTATTTGCAGGTTACTAAACGTGAGTAAAGTCAATACAATTTTTTATGAGGATTAAGTAGCAGATAGATGAGATTTGGAAACACCCACAGAAAATTTCTTAATTTAAGAATTTTTTGTGATTTACGTGGTGTTTTCCTTGTCGATTTTTCTAAAAAAGACCAATCTTAACTCTGTATACTTCCATAATCTTGTGTGCAAATGCCGATATGATCGACGAAAAGAACGGAGCATTCCAATATGGTTTCTCCAGGACAATGCACCAATCCATACAAGTACAGTATCCATGCTAGTTCTAGAGGATAGTGGATGCGACCTATTGCACCATCTTCCCTACAGTCCAGACCTTGGCTCCAGTGATTTTTAACTCTTCAGATATATGAAGAAACATTTTGCAAATACTGAATAACTGAGAAGAGGTGGAGAGTGTATTTCTTCGAAAATGTATTTTCTGAATTGATCCAGTTCTGGCAAAAGTGTGTGGATGTAGTGGTTCTTATGTTGAAAAATGATGTCTATTCATGTTATATGTTACTGTGTAAAAATAGTATTTCCATTAAATTGCTTTCCAAGTTATTGCACGGACATATTTGGTACGCCTCATAAATACATAATATTGTTGAATATACACTTAAATTTTCTAATACTAAAAATTTTTATACTGAAAAAATAAGAACCGGAGTTAACTTAAACGAACAACAAATTTCGAAAAAATTGATTTTAAACATGGAGAGTGAAATAAATACATATGTATGAATAAAGTAAATTTGTAATGTTTAATGGCACATCCGTGATTATTAATAACTTGAGAAATTCTTCACCAGGTTTTGACAATGTTCTTTTTTTCATGTCCTCCCAAGAACAAAGGTTATCAGATTTCAGCTCTTTATGAACTGATATTGTCTTTTACCTTCATAAACTTTACGGACAAGGAGTCACCATAAATTTTCTATCGGATTAATATTTGCATGTGTTTACCATTTCTTTATTGAACCCAGCACAAAGTGTTGCTGGTCACGCGGGGTTGGTAGTTATCTTGCTGAAAAATGGAATTATTACCACTCTATTCATTCAGGAAAAAGGAGATAATCAGTTAAATGACTTTGATACCCTTATTGGTTTTGCTTTGCAGAAACAAATGTTAGAGTTGATTTTCCATAGAAATTGAATCATTTCTAGATCTTCAGTATGCCTCTATGATCAATATTATGCAAAACTATTTGACACATCTAGATTAAATTTCTTCTAGTCATTCTATATAACATTTTTCCACTGATCATCCCAATTTATTTTATCAGTCGTTGTTTTTTTTATTGCGGCTTCAGTTGCTATTTTGGTCCTTTTTTTAGAACCGAATTATCTCATAATTTTAAAAATCTAATGTTTTTTTTTATTATTTACATTCTTTTCGCTTTTCAACGTCCCCAAATGGTGGCTTTATTTTCTGCTCCTTTGGTAATTAACTTTTTTTCACCAGAGAGCTTTTGATTTGGCTCACACTTTCTATTCCAATATTCTTGAATGTTAGTTTCATTCACACCTTTCTCCTTTTTAGTTATCCTGCTACTTATTGACATTTTCTAACTTGTAAACGAAAAAATTACAAAATTACAAATTTAATATTTTTCTAATTACTGATTACTGAATAAATTTGTCAACAAAGTATTTGGATTTTTTAAACAAATTTTTAAATTGGAGTAGTGATGTACATCAACAAAAATCAGCATAACAACTATTTGTATCTTTGGACATCATAAGAAACTTTACAAACTAACAAAATATTTATTTAACTAAATTTATAAACATTTTTAAGGATGCGAGAAAAAATAAATTTCGCATTGTATAGTTTCCTTATTATCAAGTCGCATTATACGAGATTAAATAATTATAGATTTTTATTATAAAATGAAAGTGTAAAGCAAAAGCAGAAGATAAATCTCACCATTTAATAAAATATTTTAAAAAAAGTCTAAAAAAATATTAAATCTTAATTAAGAAATTATTAAAATACTATTGGTAGAATTGAGAGCTTGCTTGGATGAAGTCTTTGAGTCCAACCAAAGGTATTTTATCTTCGAGGTATTGACAAACTTATTGAACGAAGAGAGAAAGTTATCAACAACAATGATTGTGGACTAATTTATTGTAATTTCGTTAATTGTGTGCTATTCCTTTATTTTGTATTCAAATAAAGTTTTTTAAAAAAGGCTCATGAATTATTCCTGAACCTGATAATAATAATTAATTGGTCCATTTGTATTACTTAATAGATCTATGGCCGCAATTGACCATTGGTGATGGGTTGAACCGACGACTCTAACTATGGTTGATTAAAACATGGATGTCGTTGAGCTGGCCTTCAAAGTTGATGGTCACTCTTAAAGGTAAATTTCTTACTCAGCCAATATCTTATTCTTTCTGCTTTTTTTCCTTCATCAGATATTATAAATACGCCAATGATGGTCTAAACATTGACAGCCATAAATATACTTCGATCAACACATTACAGTCTGATTTTATTTTGAAAATAAATATAAAATTTAAATTTTCCTTCGTTATTTTTATTTAATATACTGATTTTAAATAGATTTTTCTATCTCGACGTGTTATTCGAAGTAAATTAAAGAAAGCTGTACTCCAGATCAAGTAGGGCACGCTGAAATCTGTATTAAACATGTTCATCGAAATTTTCATGTTACTGTGATTTTAACTAAGAGTTAGACATCTACTGACAGATTTTTATTAGCCGACATAAACCTGTTTAACCCTTTCAATTGCTGAGTTAGGTATATGGTAACCTAGGTTTCTCTCTCAACAAATTCAGAAACTATCCAAGACAATAAAGGTAATAAGCAAACGTTTCAAGGAATCCCCGTTATTAATATTACTAATGTATAAAAAATTATATTGTATGACTTTGGTTTAATATAACAATAATTAATTTATAAATCCAATATTCGGAAGACTCCCAAACCTATAATAATTAAATAAATACCAACAATTAAGTAAGATTTAAATAAACAATCAAATTAAAACCCATATAAGAAATTAATAATTTTTAATAAAATAACAACTATTAACAGGTAATTATTACTATAGAAAGCATGGATAATCAATCAGTAAAAAGGATATTATAAAAAGATCCGATTTTGGTAAAGTTCTTCTTAAACAAAAGTTAAATGAAAAGAGCTGCTATTAAAAGTATTTTTTACTTAATTCTGATACTTAAGAACTATTAATTCACCAGACAATTCCGAGAAACCAGTTTCCTTTAGTAAATATATTTTAAAGATACAGCTGTATCTTCTCGTGTTTTGCTTTTATTCCACTATACTATTAACGAGTGTATTAGTTAATATGTAATTAACAACTACATTGAAATGACTGAAATGACCTCCTATTTTCCAAGAGAATACTCATTTAAGTAACTTCAAATTTATAAAGGGTGGAACAGTACTTTTTTCCGCAGAAATTCGACCAAATGAGAAAAACTATGAAATTCTTGGCAAAAAGCTTATCAAAAGAAAAGGAAATAACTGTGCGGCATTAGCCACCCAACATTCCACACTTAATATGTTTGATCAATTGGTATTTTCCAAACTGGAAGGAAATAGATATTGTTGATTTTTTCAATATATAGATGAAGTAAAAACATATGTTACAGATACTTTGCGAACACTATCTTCTGGTTACATAATCCACCAGTTTCAGTAGTTAATAACTGAACTTCAATATAATTAATGCACAAATTCAATACTACTACCGTTATATTGTATTCTTCCTGTTTGTAATTACATGTTTCTGACAAGAGTTTTGATAATAATAATTGTTCTACAGAAATTTTAACAATTGGTTAAATTATTAAATCAATTAAGAAGAGATATGTTCTGCTATTTAAACTAAGTTTCATTGAGAATCATTAAAATTCTAACTTCTTTATCTTAAAATTAAGTTTCACTTGACTTTACATTCTGTAGATCCTGGATAAATATTTCACTTAATCCTGAAAATCTTTTAAAATATCAAAAACTAATGATATTCAGTCAAATAAAATTGATTCTAATGTTACCATCGATTTTTAATTTTAATAATTGTCGGTCCAGTCAAACTTATTATAGGTACTTAAAATGAACAAGTCGACAAAACATTTTACATATAATTGAATTAATGATAAAACATTGACGGAAAATGTTTTATTAATGCAATATATGCTAACAAACACATTCGAATGACTTGCAAAATGCTGTTTAAATAAAAATATAAAAATATAATAAATTACAAAAATATAAAATATTCTCTGAATCTTGAAATTTTATTCAAAAATATTTTAAATTTGATAAATTTCAATTTCATATTAACAATATGGAAAAGCCAAAATATGTTGACTTTGTTTTTTTGAAAAAATATAATGTCACTCTGTGTCAGTTTACATTCCTTACGATAATAATAACTGAAAAAAGTTGATATCTGTATAAAATTTAAACTCAATATTTAAAACACACTAAATTTAGTTTTGTTTAAATATATTAATTTTCATCATTATAATCATAACACTTTAAACAAGACATTATGATATTATATTAATTATTTGACGTATCATAAAAATGAGTGATACTCTTCCAGCAAATCCGGACGATGTCGGATTATTAAACACAAACAAGAAAAAAGATGTAAGAAAACTTCTTTACATTAATTAAAACTTTTCTGTTTTTTAATTTTTATACTGCTATTGTTTTCAGAATAATGGAATGTTTTTCACGGATTGCGTTCGTAGAATTGATTTTGTACTCGTCTATTCAATAAACAATGATTCAAAGTCTAACATAATCAAACGGAAAACATTTTTAAAGACGCTACTTGCCGAAGGCCTGGAAATAGAGGTTTTCCGTTACATTGTATCTATATATTTAATCTCGTCACAGACTCAAGACGATCTTGGTCATGTGCATTCGACCATGGACTTCAACAAAGACTTGACACTTACGCTTTCCGTCAATAATAGCCCTACTCACTCGTGCAACCTCATCTTTATCAAGCTCCATGCAACATGGAAGACTCTTTGTCGATACGCAGAAATTATGAAAATTAGAAAACCAATGCTAAATGTAATGTTGTTTTGATTTAAATATTTATTTTTACTTCGATAATCCCTAACAATAATATACACTTTTTTAAATTTTTTAATTCAATTCAATCAATTTTCATAATTTAATTAAATGAAAATAAATTTTTTATTAATTTTTTTATTAATTAATAATTAGAATAATATAAATTAAATTAAAAAAATAACAAAAACACCATAAATATTCATAATTAAGACGAAAATTTAAGTATAATTATAATATAATCTACTTTATAATATTAGAAGAATTAACAAAATTATAATTTATATTATTAAAACTCAATAAATGAAATATTGATTTTTAATCAATTATAAATTTGGTAAATTATTAATCAATTATGATTTACAATCAAATGAAAATGAAAATCCCTTATTAAATGAAACGCATTTGTTATTTTTTTATTGTTAAAATATTTATTATTTACTTTGGAAATCTCTATAATAATGTACAATTGTTATTATTTTCTTAATTTGATTCAACTTTTTTTCATAATTAAAATAATATTCACTAAATTTTTTAAAAAATAATAATACCAAACATAAGCATTAGCAACGACTAATATTAATGGATAACGGTAATATAATATTACCATAATTATCAAAAATATAATTTATAAAAATTAATCAATAAATCGTATTATTGATTTTCAATCAATAATAAATTTGATAAGATATTAATTTATCTTGATAAAATTAATAATCAACTTTAATCATTAAACGATAAAATGAATTTATCTTATCAGGAATGTTTATAATTTATGAAAATAAAATATTGAAATATTGAATAATTGATATTTATTTATTAATTCTTCGGATATTGATTACAATTACCAGAAATAAATTAAAATATTCTTTTGAAAATTATCTAGTGTAAAAAATGATATGACCTTTGGTCATGTTTATTTTTACCAGAAATCAAGATACAAATGATGATGTACAGGATATTTTTATACTTATTTTCGACGATTATAAAGACCGGTGGATAAATCCCTGTGTAATATTTAATTTTATATAAACTTCTCTGTTTTAACAGTGTCAGATATTCCTTCTTTGGTCACTATTCTGTCTGATGACAGGAGGGTGGGGAATTCCCGTTTTTATCCAAATTTTGTTTATGATGAAAATTTCAATAAATATTTATCAATTTGGAAGTCAATATATTTATTTTTTTAAAAAATAAATGTAGAAAATCCTCTAGAAATATTATATTTTTATATTTTCGTGATAATCTACAAATATTTGGAACCGATCTGATCGCTTATAAATAGTAAAGAAAAAATTCCGCAATTGATAAATTTCCGATCATGTTTATCTGGACTATTTTACTATTTTTAACTATAAATAAAAATAGAAAAATTTTCATTTGATCACCAATTTTTCTCATTCTAAAAATTTTTTTAAAATTTCATCGATATTTGTTTTGTTTTTGCAAAATTAGATCAAGAAGAATTCAATTTTTTAGTGATCTTCCGATTGAGGTTTGGGTTTCTTCTGCACTCAGTTGAAACCTTCAAGTTTAGAGAAAATAATAAACACGATTCTCTCTTAAGATATTTCTAAACATTATTTTATTGTTTTTTATAATAATTTGATTTGGAAGTCCAAAACTGGTAACTTAAGTTCTCTCTCTGGCTGAAATATGTGATGTAATAGAATTGCAGATGTCTTATAGTATTCTTCAATATTTTTGTAGTAATATTAATAATTCTAATAAGTATAAGTAAAAACAGTATAAGGTGCAGTTCATCAGTACAATGTTTGATATATTATAAATTATTAATTATTTACAAAATGTTAATAATTAAAAATCATAATAATAATTACTGTTATAATTAAGTATATTGATTTTTCTCTCAGCTTAAATAATCTGTATTAAGAATGTGTAAGCAAATAAGACATCTTCATCTGCCTAAATTCAACCATTTATCATTTAATAATTTTATTTATAAATGTCAATTTTATTTATTGTAGACACTTATTTTTTGAGGTCTTATCAACCACTTTGATATTTGTATATTGATGTCTCAGAAAAATTTTAATTCCATAGAGAAAACAAGGGTTTCATTCCTATATAACAACTGACTCTGTTAAAATAATTATTATTATATTAGACTGTCCAGCGTGACATTTTTAGTTAATAATATTGCCAGTTTCATTAATTGATTATTTGACTCTTATTTCGCAATTTGGGCAAGTTTTTATTAGAAAAATAATTCAATTCTGACAATGATGTAAACCTGGCCTTCCAAGAATTCATTGACTCTCGGCCGTCAGGGTTATTTTAAGTGTCCTCATTTAAATGGCAAAAGTGTATAGAAAATATGGGTACATATTTTGATGAGTAACATAATTCCTTGTATTTTAAATCGATTAATAATCGTAGTATGTCAGTTTTAATTTTAACCGTTGAATATTTTGTGATAATATTAAATCATTAAATTGTTTTCATTTTCTTTCTGTGAAATCTGTATTTTGAAGTTTTATTTGAAGTATAGTACCTGCAAATAAAAGTCCAAGTAATTATTTGATGAAAACAAAGAATATTTTTTTTAAAAATATAATAAAAAATAAATTAAGCGTTCCCATTTCCAAATTTATATTTTCAATATTTTGATACTGAATCATCATGGCATTTATTTGTTTATTGATGTTACAATATTGAAGATGAATAAGATTCAATAATATTTACTTCCTTTATGTTTTTTGGTACTAATCCTTTTATTTTGACTATATTTATGCTTAACATTGTATTTTCATTCCATTAAGAACATGATATTAAATTTATTATTATTTTTTATTATTATTATTATTATTTATTATTATTATTATTATTATTATTGTTATTATTAGTATTAACATCTGAAAAGTTTCTAACAATGGTCGATTATGATAAATTAATATAATTAATTTACAATGTCACTGACACGTAATTGACATTTTAATTGTATTTGTGAATTGTTATTGTGTAAACTGGCATAAACTGTATACTTTTTCTGTATTGTAAAACTTTCATTGCACCACCTTTGTTCAAAAGACCATTCTTAATTTAATTATAAGTTTTGTAATTTACTTGGTATATTACATTCTAGATCATTTTTCTTTAAAAATCTCTTTTGTTTTAAATATAAAGTTTTTATATAAAGCTTTCCATACTAAACCCATTTTAATGTAAAAATTAATAAAATAAAATAAATATTATTATTATGATATTAATTATTAATTTTTTTGGTTGAATTTTTTACTTACATTTAAACTAATAATGATGAAAAATTGATTTTTATTTTATTTTCAAAATATTTCCTTGAATATTTTTTGAAAAAGACTACATGTTTTTAAAAAAATATTGTTTTGTAGCCAATTTATTTTATTATTATGACAATCATGCGGATAATGATTTCCTCCGACTTGTTTTTATTAATTATTTATGTTGTTCCTCTTTGAATTAATTTCCTTTTACAGAAAAATTCCGTAATTAAAGGAAATGAAAATTTTTTCGATATTTAGTATGTTAATATTCAATGAACCGAAATATCGATTCCCTTGACAATTTTGTGATGATGAGGCTATAATCATTTATTAAACGGAATAGTTTAAGTAAAAATTAATTAAATAATTAATTTTATAAATTAAATCCATTATTTAAATGTTTTTGTTTTGAAAAATAAGGACTCATTATAAATAAAAATATTGATAAAATTTTATAAAATAATATTATTAGATAGATATAGATAATTATAAAAATATTTTGTGAACGTTATAAAAAATCAGTAAATTAAAATTATTATTAAAAAAGAATTCTTTTTTAGTTAGGGATTGACTACGATTTCAATCAGAAAACATTTTTCCAAAGATTATTTGAAAAGTTTGACTTTCTCAAAGTTTTTAATATCGATGAGAGTGAGCTGAAAACTTTGCCTCGAGGGTTTACATGGCCCTTTTCGAAATCGAAAAAATATCTGTGAGTTTTTTATTATTATTAAATTAACAATAATAGATAGTGTTGTTTTAATAAAAAAAGAAAATAACAATGATAAAATAAACTCTAACAGAAGAAACAGAATGACACTAAAATCGATTTAATATTAATAATAATAATTAATTAAATAATAATAATTTTTATTATTGATTAATTTATAATTTTTATAATAATAATAATAATTATTATTATTATTATTATTATTTAATTAAATTAAATGATTAACAAGTGTTTTTTAATATCTTTTTTCGTTGAATTTATATTTATTATTCTGAGAACCATAGAAGAAAATATAATTTGAAGAACAATGAAATATTAAAGATGTAAAACCAAATGGAAATCCGTATTCATGGTCATTCTCTATATTGATTTTTAGCTGATAATAGACTGAATAAATATTTACATAATATTTCAGGGCTGCCAAGATTAAAAATTTTTACTGACTTCACTCAGTCTCCATAGAATAATTATAATTATAAATCCACAATTGTTTATTTACGATATTTTTATTTCTAAAACAGAACATATTTAAATATCAACAGAATATTTCATTATCTGCCTTTTTCAATCGTTAATATTTTGTGCAAAAAATATTAATATTTTTCTCTTATGTTAAGGTTTATTTAAATAATTAAATTCTTTAATGTTTTTTAAACAAATAAATTGATTTATCAATAATAATGATTATAAAACTGTTGAAATTAATATTGATTTACAATATTTATGAAAATAAGAATAATAAAGATAATAAGTATTATCACTGTCTAAGATTAGGGTGTGAGAGAAAATAGAATTATTTATTGCAAAGAAAATAATAATAGAGATTCATTAAAAAATGAAACTTTAATAATAGAAACAAAGATTAAAGATTGAACAGAAATTTTATAACACGTTTCAAAGAAATTTAATAGAAAAATTCTGGTTTGAAGGAATACTAATTGTCATTAGAAGCATTTTTAAAGACATCAGAAATATATGGAAAAAGAATGAAAAATAAATCTTTTAAAGTGGAACGATAAAAACTTTTCAATAAGAAACAATTAAAACAAATGAAAACAACATTTTAAAAACAAATTGAAACGTAAATTAATGCATTTTTTATCATTCATATTCGGTATGTGGTTGAAGTGAAAGCTTGTTCAATTATTATTTAAAATTGATAAAAAGCAAAAAATAATTTTGTTTTAATAGTGTGTCTCATTTTGAATTATTTAAGTAAACAAATGTTCGATAATATAAATTATCATATTATTTTTATTCTTTTAAAAAATTATCACCTAAACACAACGGAAAATGTTTGCAGTTAACGGAGAAGATGATTTGACCAATCGCAGTTGGCCAAATTTAAATGAGGTTATTTTTCTGTTAAAGAGTTCGGTGACAAAAGACGACCACCGACTATCAGTGATGTATATTATAAAATCCAAAAGGAAAATTCCAAACATGAGAGATATTAATATTTAAATCAGGCAAAACTCGTATATATCTGTCGTTACGATACTTTGGTACCTAATAAATTGATAGAAAAAATTAAGAAAAATATAATAAAATGTAAATTAATTAAAAATAAATTCGAATATGGCCATAGAATATATTTTTGTCTATAGCATTTGTAATCTTATAAGGATCAAATATAATAATAAAACGTTATTATTGTTATTAGTTTTAATTTTAATGGAAAAATTAATATTATATTAATTAATTAATTATGGTTGATTAATTAATTAATAATTAATTATGATTTTAACTATTATACTTATTGATTTAGATTTGATATTCCAGCTAATAAATCAGAATTTTTCACTCCATCGGAGCGCAGCCTGATCGTTAATTATATATTAAGACGAGCACGCTACCGTCATATTTCTGATAATTTCAAAACAGATGATGAAACAGACCTGGATATTTTGGAGAGCATCGTTCTCAAACAGACAGATTTCGATGTAAAAGTCATTCCTGAAAACGCTGACGACACGGAGTCAAACATCGACTCAACCAGTCTTATTAACAAATATGTTGTTAAGTCTCCGATCTATGATGAAGATGACTTGGGAAAAATAAATATGGATTTCGGTATTGCAAAACTCATTTCTGATGGTGTCTTTGAAAGTGCTTACATTTTACATGAGGTAGATTTGTAATCAATTTTCCTATTCAGTCTTATTTTCAAGTTGTGTCGGAATGTAAAATAATGAAATAAAAGCTTCAAATAAATAAAAATGAAATAAAGTTAAAATAGCTTAAAATTCTCCTATGATGATCTGAAAAGTTTTATCCTCCAAACTGGTGAAATCATTAAAAATCGAGAAAAATTTTAAGATTTCTTTCACTTTATTTCAAAATAAATAAAAATATGCTCTATAAACATTGGTTGTGTCTTTATTTGACATTTTCGTACGTAAACGTTTATTACCTCCCGAAAGCATTATTATTATTATTATTATTATTATTATTATTATTATTATTATTATTATTATTATTATTATTGTTAGCAGCTATTTCAATGAAGTCACTCATAGTTTCAAAAATTTTATTAATCCAATAAAAATAAAAATACTTAAAC
>JBBMKC010006857.1:0-19231 GCA_037834085.1 Bipalium vagum | reverse complement strand
TTCTTCATTTCACTTACATTATCCTTGAGGTGGAAGGTACTCTTTTATCATCGATGTCGATAATGTTCCTCTTTATTCATGCTGTCGTTTTCTTAAAATAATATGTTCAATATTATTATTATTATTATTATCTTTTCTTCATTTTAGTTGGGCATTTAATAAATTCTTTGACTAAAAGTACTGATTGTCCTGAGAAAGAATTGTGAAATAACTTCCAAATTTCTCAATTTGGACTTTTCTAAGAGTGTTTGAAGAGGGTTGCTATACGAATATACTACAGACAGAAGGACACTACCGGTAGACAAAAACATGTAGTGTTATGAACCCCATAATAAAATTGGAAGAGTAATATCAGATGCTGAAAGATTTCAAAGCTTCAGAAACATTGAATATTTCAAATCACCAAAAATAGAGCCATTCGAAAAAGTATACGTGGATATTTGTTGACAGAAAGAAACATTTCACAATATAATATATTGACAATGGTAGATCACTTTAACAAGTACATACTACTTTCAGCCATTGCAAAACATGACGATCATACAGTCGTCATGGTATTCCAATATAATTAGATCTTAAAGTTTGGTGCTTAGAAAAAGATACATGCAGATTGTGGGGATTTTTTTGAGTCTCAAGAATTATAAAAGCTGACAGTAGGCATAGGATCAGACTTGGTCTTCTCTGGCTCGAACCACCATAATATTGGGCTGAGGAAAAAGTTCATTCCGTTTTTTGGCATTTATTTAGAACCCTAAAAATAATTTTATCTTATAAAAAACTTATCAAAATTATTCAGTTATATATTCTCCTTCCTTCGTAATTACTTCTTGCTAGCGATCCGCAAGTTTCCTAATTCCACGGCGGTAAATAGCCAAATCTCTGGAGGCAAACCAGTTGACAAGACAATCTTTTAATTCTCTTTCGTTTTCAAATGCTTTTCCGCTCAAATTATTTGAGAGTGATCGAAACAAGTGGTAGTTGGGCGGTGCCAAATGGTGTGACTAGAAAGGAGGTGGAAGCACCTGCCAACCGAGCTCCTTGATGGCCGTTTTCGTGGGTTTTTGGAACGTGGCAGGGCGTGATCAGTTTGAAGGATAATCTCAAGAGTACTCGGGTGTTATAAACAAATTGCTTCTCTCGATCGCGGAAGTTGTTGAAAATAAACATGGCTGAATTTCTGTGCAAAAATTCCCCTTCCATATTCAAGAAAAGCAAAGCAGAACCTTTAGATGACTAAGAATTTGCTTGGGACAAGGACTAAGTTCTTCATTTTTGTCAATCCATTATCCTTGCCATTTAATACTGGTGTTAAGAAACTAGTTTTTATCTTCAGTAACAAGTAAAGACAGAAATCGGAAATATTGACTTACAGTCGTGCTAAATAAGAAGCACAAACACAAACCCAATCACTTTTGTTCTGTTGACTTAGGCCACGCAGAATCCATGCGTCAAGCTTTTGATCTTTTCCAATAGATTACAAATTATTATTACTGTCTTTTGATCTTAGTTCATTCGAGCTTTCAATTCTAGCGTTGCTTGGTAACTATCCTCTTTGAGAATGGTCAATGATGTTTGCTCATTAAATTCAATTGGGTGCCGAAACCGAGGTGCATCATCCAAAGAAATCTTTTTTCTTTAAAACAGGTAAATCAAACAACTTCCTAGCTGTGTTTTACAATATATTAGGAATACCGATAAGTAATCAATTATTTAAGTGGCAAAACAAAAAAAGTTTTAAATACATTTACAGTCTATCCTCTACGATTTACCACCTCTAATTTTTTCCGATAAATAAAAAATCATAAACATTTTAAGGCTTTATTCTAATTTCTACTTTTTTAAATCACATTTTTAAATATTTGTTTTAATAATATCGAAATTTAAATTTTATTAGTGGGTCTAAGTATAAATCTATTTATTTCTAAATTTTAATAAATTTATTTTTTAGTCTAATAATAAAAATCAAAAGCATATCTTTAAAAGAAAAAAAATAGAAATATTAGAATATTGTAAAAAAAGTCTAGTATAAAGCATACTAGAGTGGATTAAAGGAATGGATTGATATGGTCGAAATGAGTGGAGGGATTTATAACGATGCTATATTACAAAGAAGCGCATTAAAAATATACTCAGATATTAACGCTTCTGTTGAAATTGCTGATAATTCAGAACTGGTATTTAAGGCATCAAATTGTTACAAAAGATTTTAAAAAGGTCATAATATTGCATGAAGAATTAGTAGTGGTGAATGTTTCGACAAATTATGTGTTAATTATGATGATTTTCAATTAAAAGCGGATTTATATAAGCCATTTGATATTTTCAATAGTGACGAAACTGTTCTATTCTATAAACTTGGACCGTCCAAAAGTCTTGTTTCAAAAATGAAAAATGGAATTTTAAAAATACAAAGATAGGATATCGATTTTGTTATGCTGCAATATGGATGGTTCGGAAAAATTATTCTTATTAAAAATTCTTTTCTTCCAAAACATTCAACATCGAGACTTCAACCGTTGGATTCCGGAATAATAAAAAGTTTTAAAACAAAATATTATCATCATCTTCTATCATATATTGTCAATAAAATAACATCATTCACATTAGCCTTGAGGTGGAAAGTACTGACTTTGGTTTCCTAGAATTTGTTTATTTATTATAATTATTATTATCATTCTATTATTAATATTATTAATAACATAATCATTATCATCTGTTCAGTTTTAAGAAAAAGGAATAAGTTGACTGATTGTATTGAGAGCGATATTAAAGAAAAATAAATTACGCTGAAGTCTCACTGACATCGTCCTCGGTGATAATTAGACCATGCACTATCCGAATCCGGTCCTTTTGTAACAAAAGCTTTTAACATAGTGGGTGTACAGGGTTTATTGAGGAAATGCCTCATATTTCTAAGTTTCAGAGTACGTAATGAAAATGAAAGAAATAATTATTTAATATTCCTTCCAGCACGATCTTGTTTCAGAAAACGGAATTTGTAAGAAATCTTTCACTAAAACTAAGAATAGCTTCATTTTAGCACTCTGTAAAGGAAGGTCAAGGCATAAGCTTTATCTTATATTAGTATAATTGAAAAGTCTTTAGCATTTCAACGTGCAGGGTCCATATTTGCTTATATTATTATTTGTTTAATCAAATCAAATAAAGAACATCAAATAAATATTGATCTTAAAAACCTTATTTTACTTCTTATTAAGAATTATTAACATTCAGAATGAGTTACAAAGATATTGTATTTAAGACTGGACAAACCCGAGTATTAATTCCATGCTGTGTTAAAGGCGAAATGTCTGCGATAGACTACGCCAATGAAATTAATGTTTGGGGACAGAGTAGTGTAGCATACTCAAAAAAGTATAACAAGTAATGCAAATGTTTTAATTTTATTTAAACTTTCGAAATGAGATAGAGAGCAAATACATTCCAAATTGTTTGCAACTGTTATAGAAAAAGAAGAATTTGATTATTTATAAAATTTTCATATGAGGATGGTATAAATATTTTTGTTAATTTAGGATAAGAAAAATGTTATCTTCAGCCTAGTACCCGTTTTAATTTATGTTAATATTTTTATTAGAAAAAAGACAAATTAAAAAACCTTTTAAAGTTGATATAGATAAAAAAATGGGATAATTCTGCAGCCAACCAACGTCCGGACTTTTCATAACTTCTCTTGATAAAAGCGAATTTTTTTAATTGACCTCAAGTTGTGCTACGATTTAAAGAAAAATTTCAATGAGGCAAATAATCTTAATAAAGCTAAGTACGAGAAACTTAGAAAGAAAGTCGAGGAAAAAACAAAATTTTCAACATCTTCGGACACTATTTCGGTGGGGGCATTAGGGATCCAAGAAACAACGCTGTTCTCCTTAAACAAAGAGTGAGATTAAATTGCTTGCCATCAATTCAATCAGATCAGCAATAAAAAATTCTCATGTAATGTATAAAAGACATGTGTCCTAAACACTGAAAGTTAGGAAAACACTTTTCCATTCGATCTGACTTTATTTTCTAATCCAACCAATTCACTAAAATTGTGAATTTAAAATTAATGAAATATTTTCCGGACTGTGATTTCCAGCCCCTTGATTATTCTTCGATATTTAACTTTGGTAGCATTATCATCATTCTCCGTTGTTCCAGTTTCGAAATCACAAGCCTATGATGACATGCTCACTTGTGTCACTTTGGTCTGGTAGCTCTTTTCCAAATGGACATGGAGAAATTTCAATTGTATTCACACGAGACAACTGCTCAGCTTCAAAGAACTGGAATTATTTCTGGTAAACATATTGTTGTTTGCCATTGCACAGTAACCGTTTTTCGATTTTGTAGCGACATGGCCTGCTTCTGAAACAAACATTGCGATCATCTGCTTTGAAACACTGTGAGACAGGGTAACTCTTGTCGGATTCTTCTCAGATTGGATTACAAGACTGGCTTTTTTTTCATACCAGTATGAATAAATCCATGACAGATTTTTTAGCTTCCGTTATCGAATCTATTTAAGGGTTTCGGTACCACTTGACTCAAGCTGTTTTTTGTTCATCAGTTAGGATTTGTATGATCCAGCGGGAAACTAACTTCATCAAATTCAGTTCCTCATTCAGAATCTTATGAATTGAGATCTTTGAAATGCCAAACTAACAATCCATCTCACGGTATGTTGCATTTTAATCTTCCATGATGAGCTGACATGTAGAATCAAATTTTCCCTGGATCCTTGGTTCACCATTTCTCCGCTCATCGACCACACTAGAGAGTCCTGGTGGTACTTGCAGGAAATTGTGGACTGATGTGATGCTTCATCACCAAGGACAGACATTGTTCTTTAGGTAATCCTCTTCGAAAATTGTACAGGAATTTGGCTTGTACATTTTCTCTCGTGAATTCAATTTTTTTCATTGATTATGTTTTTTAAGTAGTCGCTGTAATCAAGGACTTTCATATATTTAAACAAAATTTATAATTCTTCGTATCTAATTATAGACGTTTGTTTTGCATAATAATATTTTATTATTCCATTTGCAAAACTTAAAGTACAGTCCTCGTATATTGGACCTACGTATAAATAATGATCTCAGCTTTTAACTCCATTCTTCTGCTAATAAAGTAAAGGTTTTGTGAGGGTTTAAGTGTTGTGTTTTTACAGTCCTTCGGAAGACTCAGCAATATTCCTTGGATGACAGAGATTTTTAACAGAAAAACAAGATCGTCTACACGAATAAACCTCTAAGAATACTTTGCAGATGAGAGAGGGTGTTGCATCAAGAGAGACTTCAAATCGGCGATTGCAGTGTTTTTTATTAATTAAAAATATCCTGGTTTTTACTAAATTAATAAATAATTTTTTATCGGAACTTTACTTTCTTTTTTAACCTTTCATCAAAATGGAAAAGATCTCCACCGAAATAACATTCTCCTTCAGACCGACTCAAAGAATGGAAACCATCGCCTACAAATACCAAAAGTTTTCTTCATTAATTTTTCGTTAGGTGAACATTGGCACAGCATTATAAATTATAAATTAATTTACTCAATTTCCATTGGCTAGACATTTTTGTCCAATCAAAATTGAGGAATATTTCCAATAAATAGTTTTGTTTATGATATTTTTCGTTATCTGTTCAACAATGAAATGGAAGGTAAAGTTCACTTTTACCGTTCTCCTGTTATTTCTTGATCAGATCAGAGAGTTCTCACAAGCCCAGCGTAATTAATGTTTTTTATAATAATAATAATAATTATTATTATTATTATATTACTTAACTATATTTTTTTAATATTTTAGCGGAAATCACTTGCGGTCAAAGAATGATCCAACGGCCTTATCGATTATCTGTTCCCTCTCGATCACTGAGCAGAATCCGTAGAATTGTCAACGGAGAAAACTCTTACCTAGGTCAGTGGCCATGGATGGTTTCCTTGAAAAACCCAGTTTTGAAAGACCTTATTAAAAGGAACATGCCAGACTACATGAATTGGAGTCTCGTGAAACCTGACAGTCACATTTGCGGAGGAACTCTCATTGACCGGGAATGGGTGATAACAGCAAAGCATTGTCTTTATTATTCCATTTCAGTGTAAGTTATTATCATTATACGTAAGCAGACTCTTTTTCGTAGGCATACTTTCTCCACTGGATATTTCGTTCATCTACGATTTTAAAATATCCGGTATAAGTGTCGACATCCACTTTGAGACCACGTTTGTAAAATTAAGGTGGCATTATCAACAACATCTACTACCATGACTGAAGCTGAAAACTTAGAACTTCAAAAACATGATATCAGATCTAACGCTCACTGGCGGGTAAATTCTGGCCTGAATGAAAATTTTTTCGTAATAAACCAAAGATTTGGTGCTTTAAATCATTCATCAAGGCTGATGCTTTCATTGTTCTGTTGAATTAATCTTTTTCTTTCAACAGATAAAGCCTTCGAAACATAAAGTATTTGTAACCATAGTCATTATTTACCGCTACACTCACAGTGGATCTGACCACTCCCATTTTCTTGGCCAGATCAATTATGTTTTGACTTTTATCTTCTTTTGGCATCCTTATTTTCTTTTGACATTGAATATATCTGCATCCTTTTCTTCTGTACAGTATACCTTTTTTACAACTCATAAACCTTGGTCTTGCAGTAGCCATATCATTCAATTTTTTTCGCTTTCCTTTGGCGCGAACTGATTCCGACATTGCTGTTTTTCGCTCATATTCTGAACGCATGATTAATAAAAACTATTTCAAATTTGATCAGTTTATCTTATTGATAAATTAGCTTACTTAAACAAAAATAATCTTAGTGATTACTCAAATAGTCTTCTTTTTAATATAAGTTTGAAACTGTTCCACATTTATCTCGACGGTCCTGTATCATTTAAGTTTTACCCCATTCGTTACATTGTTATTCGTTTCTGTTTTCAGCAAAATGGAACCCTTCGTTGAGAACTGGAGTGCAGCATTGGGTCTATTTAATATTAGCGAAAACTCAAAGACCACGGTCAATATTCCAGTTGACAAAGTGATTTATCAAACGGATTTCATTGGTAAAACTGAAAATTTTTTATAAATCTAGCATGAATTATATATTAATTATAAACTAGATCAAACTAATTACAGAGGTGCTTTATAATGACAAACATTTTAAATTTTCTGCCATTTTTTCTCCATTAGAATCGATATTTTTGTTTTACTGTTATCGGCACAAATTAAGATTTAAATATGGAAAATTAAACAATCGAGTATCGCAGAGAAACGATGAAAGCTCACTATAAACGGGAGTCAGGGTTAAGGATAACCTTTCAAAAATGCTCTGCTATTTTGGTCAGAGTAAAACGTCTTCGAAAACCGTAGTGAATTTAATAAATAAAATTTGAGTTGACTGTTTCCTTGCAAAAAGCGAAATTATAGGGCACTTTTTCGAACGAAATTTCGGCCAGTTTTAGCGGAAAAGCAAAAGATAAATTTCACAACTGAAACGCATCCAGGGCTCAATACTTTCCTAAAATACCCTCCAAGGCATTTTATGATTGATTATCATTTGTGTATGTTTATAAGGTGCGGTATAAGACTATTTAGGCAGAGAAGCTGGAGTCATTTGTGTTCTTAAACATGAATCGCCTGAAGTGCATTTTAAACAAAGGTTTACTTTTAGCAAATGGCACTTTCTTAAACATTTGAAAAAAATTGGTAAAAGATGTTTGACGATTTGATCGAAAGTCAAAGAAATCATCGTTGTGAAGTCTGGTGTAGACTTGCTGCATTCGTGTCATATATATTGTGTCATATATATCAATAGCAATGAATTATCATAACAAACACCGATCTTCTCAATAGTTGGATAGCGATGAATGTCGGCGACAATTTCCGAAAGGATTATGATTCTTGGTGGTGTGCCACAGGTCCTATTCATAATTATTATTGCCATTATTGCATTAGAGAAACAGGTGTAATGCAAAATAATCATCATGGAAACTTATTTACTTTTTCATTTTTTTATTACTTAGCACATTTATTAAAGAGAGGGTTCGAGAAGTCATTTCACAATTTTAACCTTTTGAAAATGTGAGAAAGACAAAACTTGCAATCTTTTACTCTTTGTTCTCAATATCTAAAACAGAACTACGCGTTTGTTTAAAATGGCGCGATGATTCACTCAATCAGAATCAGAATGTTCTTCGTCTCACCAAATCTTTTTTTGTGAAATTTGACCAAATTTGACCGTTACTCCTCAATCTAATGTTTCGCAATAGGAATTCTTTCTTCAACTGTCGACATTCTGAATTATTAAATAATTTAATGATTTTATTATTGATTTTTAATGATATCAATAAATTCACCAAAGTTTTTTTTCCATCGTAAAATTTTCTTTGATATCTTTGTTTTTTAAATGTTCTTTTCCATGCTTTTGTTTTGTTTTTCTTATATTTTTAAAATTCGATTCCTCTGGTCCAGACTACTTGGTGGAAACTGTCAAGGTAAGCAATATATTATTCAAACTGTGGTGATCAACCACTTGGAATCTACAACAGTAAGAGTTAAGATGCCTCATCATCAGAAATCTTTAGAATTATTTCATCTATCATCAGTAGGGTTGAAGCCCTATTATTGGGTATCTTCCCGATTTAAAATATAGGTAGCATCCATGGTGATATAATCTCACCATCAACTCCTTGTAACCATGAATTTTAAGAATTGGTAATCGCAGGCGGTTGTTTCCGGGTCTCTATTGAACGCATCCAGCCAAATTTTGAGACCCGGTTCAGAGTGTTTCTCAAATCTTTCACCGACATGTAAAAGTGAGAATTATGGATGAGAAGTCCACAAAATAATCTTTCACCGACATGTAAAAGTGAGAATTATGGATGAGAAGTCCACAAAACACTCTTCATCTTCCAACTGCTTTGTTGAAGCTCATATTGTACTTATCTCAAATTTGATTAAGGTCTTATATCATCAAAACTTTCCCAACACACACAGTTTAAATAAAAGACAAAGTGTGGGTCAATAAGAATATGAAGCTAGGTATTTCAATACCCATTTACAGGATACCAATCAGTCAAGTGGTTCGTATCAGCTCACCTAACAGATTTGCTGAACAAGTACATGTATAAAAGTAACACCTAAAGTAATGATTTGTTTATAATGAGACGCTCTGTATTGTCGGGGAAGATGAATAAAATTGTGGAGTGACCTATCGAACACCCTATCTTAATGTTGACCACAGTATCTGTAGAAACATTTTTGAAACTTTTTAACAGCCCTCCACCAATCAGTGATATTTATTATTTTAATTAGCTGAATTAATCTGATTTTTTGATTTAAATTATTTTAATAAATTTTCATTCGTTAAAATTATTTTTATTTAATCTGAGAATACTTTATCACTTAAGTGATTCTTACATATCCCTTTCATGATTTCCCTGTTTCCATTAATGTCCAGAGGTCTTTCTTTAATCAAGTGGTTCTCAACCTTTTTTTGACATCGCGGAACACTACTGAACTCTAAAGAATTTTGCGGCACAATAATCACAAAAAATAAAAATTTTCAATTCATAAAGACTTTTCCCAGTGAAATAATATAAAACAAAGAAGATCATATAAGCATAATTTTATTCACATAACATTTATGTCATAAACACAGTACCGGGTATAGAATAATAATGGTGAATATCATAGGGATGGTTGTGCCTGGTGCTTCTTTACCAATGTTGCAATTTGTGGGTAAATGTGAGAAAGGCGTACTTTTAACTCTTTTTCAACCGTTATAAGGCTTTCACGGTTTTTATTTTTAATGTTGTTCAGGCAAAAACTCCCAGTTTGCTTAGTAACAAAGTTGAGAATTGCAGTAAGACTTTGATTGTCTTTTTAATAAGATTTGGATACTCTTCCATAAAAAAAATCCAAGATGTGTGTAATGGCAGTTGAGCGCACTTTGATTTGAGTCCCCGATCACTAGGAAGACTTGCTAGTTCTTCCTCTTCACATGATTCTAAATTGAAAAGATTAATGACCGATATATCTAGGACGGGACTACGAATCCAATCAAATTCTTCAGTGCTGATTGAGAGAAAATATTCTTCAATTTATTTTCCAAAATTTCCAAATGCTCACTAATAATGAGAATGATCTTGGTAACGCAGGTTTTGCGAATTGGTGGAGGCATATCCAAATCTTTTATCATCATTCTTTTCTTCAATATTCTAGTTTTTTAAATCGATAATGATTGAAAACCTTTTATTCCTCATCATTATCACATTTTTTTATTGTTCCACTAAAATGTCATTCACTTTCCTTCAGTTTATGGAGCAGGTCAAAGAATGACTAAAAATTTTAATAGTCCTGCTTAATTGCGAATGTTCACTTTTACATGTTCAGTGGTGACCCTGTGTCTCCTCTATGTACAGAATAGTATGTACGCACCACAAAGGAGCAGGGGACGGTGTTTTCATTTTTAAATGATTCTTTCATTTTGCTGTTCCTGAAATTACTTTGATATTTTCCTGTTCAATGGATTTTTCTCTTACATTCTTGAACCCTGTAAATGGTAGTATCATACCTTTCTTCTTTCCTTTAATTGTTCTTTCTTTTTTGAATGGTTATTTTATATCTTTCTGAATAGAGTCCCCTTCCTCTGCTGCAAACATATTTCATTAATTTTCCTGCCAAAATATCCAGCTCCAAGTCCCTCTGCTTATAGTCAAAAATTAATGACCGTACTCCGTCCTTTGTGCGTTCCTGTTGTATTTATTGATCAGTTTAAATTCATTAATCCCTTTCTCTGTTTTAATAATGACATTGAGGAATTGCAGTTGTCTTTCTTTTCCTTTTTCATTATCAATTTTATATTTTCGTGTCTATTGTTCATGAAAGGGTATTGACGTCTTCTTCATTCTTCATCTATTAAGAAGGTCTTGTCAACATACTTTTGTAGGCCAGAGTTTCATTCCCATGACTTTTGTCGATCTTTGTTTTCAAGTAATCGATAAATATTGGTGGTAATGTTGGTCCTAGTAACGACCTGTGGTTACCACATCTGTTTTTGGTCATATTTATTATTAAAAATGAAGGGTTCATCCGGACTTTAGTCAAAAAATAGATTTCCTTATTTCCCTTTCCCCTCAACTTTATTCATCAAAGTAAGTACTTAAAAAGGTTTTTTGTTGACCTCTGACCGCCGAGTTGGCCAAAGGAGAAGGCCGATTGTTTATAACTCTTGACCCTATCTTATATGACATTTCAGACTACAAACTCGACAACAGCGACTTCGCCATGATGCACCTGAGCCAGCCTGTCAATTTCACTGAATACATTCTCCCGGCCTGCTTACCGACCAAGTCCGACGGGCAAACCGGAACTATTTGCTACTCCATGGGATGGGGGACAGCTGCCTCCCTTGAAAATCGTAAGAATACAGTCAATTAAAGCGTAAATGTACCGTTTTATGTTTCGTTTTATTTTATTGAAATAAAGAAGATTCAAAATGATGTCACTGTTCTGTTGTACTTTTCGTCCGCTATATTTCTTGGGTTGTTCTCGACCTCATGGGAAGACAGCGAAATGAAACACCGAGCTGTACTTTCTCCTTTTAACATTTTAAAAGGTTTCTGTCTTTCCTTCCTCGTCCACAATTACCATTTTGATGCATGATGATATAGACCTTCTGATACGTGTCCAAATACTAAATTAAAAACATTCAAGGAGAAGGGCACAGTATCCTAGTCACCAGTATTTTATCTGACATAATAATTATTAATAATATTAATATAATAATATAATAATATAATAATATTAATATAATAATTAATATAATAATATTAATATTTCAACTAATTATAATTAATAATAATTAATATGTTGATAGCACTTACAGTCCGATTTCTTATTACATCTGAACGAACACCCGACCGACCTAATTCTAAAGTACATCTCATGAGGGCAAGTGAAGCCTGAAGGGAAAGTACAACAATCATACGGTGACAATCCTGAAATATTCTCACAAAATAATTCTCATGCTTGGTCAACCAAGACCTGATCTAAGGCCTGACCACGTCGACCGAAGTCGGATGTTACGGAGAGCCGCACGCTGAAGCTGCGGATAACGGACCGAAATCTCGGAATGAAAAGTCAACGAAACCATCTTAATTTACCCAAACCGACCACCGAAACTTTTTGATAGTAATGATAATAAAAATAAAAATAAAAATAATAATATTATTATTATAATAAAAATAATATAATAATAATAAAATTATAATATTAAAATAATAATGATGATAATAATATTAATATTAATGATAATAAAATTGATAATAATAAAAATAATATTGATATTAATGAAAATAATAATAATAATATTATTAATGATAAAAATAATAATAATATAATAATAATATTTTTAATCATAATTATTATTGTTTTCATAAATATTATTTTAATTAATTATTCGAATTATATTCAATTTATTATTTTTTGATTGATGTTATTGTGCCTTCATGAATCACTTTCCCATAATTCTTTCAGCCCTTGTCAACCTGGTTCTCAAGCACGCCATTGTGAAGATAATGCCCAAGACTGACAAGACCGACTGCGTCCCCAAACTGTCTAAAGAGATCTGTGCTTCCCCCATATCGGGAAATGTTTGCAGGGTTGGCTTTTCATATGACATGAATATTAACATTAGAGTGCTCTTAATTACTGAATAAAAACAAACGTGATAACCGTGGCAACCATAAATAATATTAGTAAATATATTAAGTATTGAACGTACTCCACCATCCCATAAAAAGTGGTTAAGGAAATTTAATTTTTACTTAGATAAATCGTTTTATTTCTAATTGACATTTGTTTTAATTTGGAAAACTTGAATTTTGAAATGGAATATCTTTCAGAAGACAAATAATTGTTACTTTTTTTCCATTATGAAAGATGGAACCTGAGTAGAGTATCATTGAAGAATTATGCCAAACTTTCAATGTAAATAAAAATTATGCTAGAAAATTAATGGTAAAGTTTATCGAACATGACTTATTTGATAGAGCCAGGGTTCTGGAGACTTTATATTGACAATTATGAAAGGTAACAAGACGTTTTGCCGAAGACTATTTGTTAGAACAATCACATTTGACTCCTACCGATTTATACATAATGAGACTATGTCTGCAATCTGGTTTCAAAACATTTTCATCCAAATGGATAATGGTCGTCCATATGTTTGTAAGAGCAACGTGCAAAAATAAAATTATTTTATTCAGAGTCCGCACCAATCTCCTGAGTTAAGCATTGATGATCTAGGATTGTTTCACACCTTGAATAATAATTTGTAATTACTTGGATGAATCTTAACGCAGAATTTTGTTATGTCAAGCAGAAATAAATAACTTATCTCTGTGGCATCAAATCTCTAATAGTTAACCTTTTTATTGATGCATTTGGAGCCAATGGTTATTATAAACGATTAATATTAACAATTTATCTTGTATATATTGGAAAAATATAACTTTTCGCTTTTAATTTTTTTACTAATCAGATTTTTTATCTGATCGGCATAATCAACTACTGACGTTTGTCCACAACCCTTTTCATTCAGAAACTGCTTGACCCCATTCCTGGATTACATTTATTGTCGCTTTCGCAATATTACAAATAAATTTGAATTTGTGCAACCAGAATATTTCGATGAGAAAGCATTTCAAATATGGCTAACAATTAAATTAAAATTGATGCATTCAAACAACTTACTACTTGATTATTAAACATGAAACGCTATTTAAAATTATAGCAATAGAAAATTTATTATAAAAATAAATATACAAAAACAATTTAAACAAATATATTAAAAAACGGTCATTGCTTTCACACCAACCTAATATAATTTTAATAATGTGAATTGTTATACATACATTAATTGTAATATATCATTATTATTATTATTAACCTTATTATTTCTTTTCAGTAATATTAATTATTTTAAATCTTTAACAAATTTCATTTAGGGAGACTCTGGAGGTCCATTAATGTGTGCCGACCAACAAATGAGGTGGGTCTTCGTTGGAATCACTGTCCGAGGATCAGGATGCCTTAAGAACACGGATCGAAGCATTTTCACAAGTGTCTATCATCACCTTGACTTCATCACAACAAACATCAATCCAGGTCTCTCAGTTGGACACGCTCTGCGTTTTCCTCTTCTGTCCTCACTGATGTGTCTAATGATGAAAATATTTATAAATTAAAGAAATTATTAATGGAAAATATTGATTAAGCATTAATTAAACAATTTTGTTCCTAAAATTTTCATTTTCCTTTACTTATTGACTTTTGGTGGAGGTTTTCAGGATGTAGTGCGATGAGAGTCCTTTGGTCGACAGCAACACGATCTTCATTCTTCTATGCCATTTTAATTCATAATTAATTTCTTCTTTTTCACTTTATCTCTATCATGCTGCTTTGACCTTTTCAACAGATCAGTCTGCTCCAACATCCCTGTCACACTTGAAAGTATTTCCAAAGTCAAATTTTCATAAAAGTCAGTATACACCTAGAACAGTCTACTTAAAAGTATAGTCTTACTTCAGTATAGTACAATCTTCATCCTTTGCTGAACATCAAAATACGAATTAAGGCCTAAGATCGGACATAATTGAACTAGGTATTGACAGTATTCTTACACATTAATTATGATTGTTAGTTACTGCGACGTTATCCACAGTTTCAGAAATCAAAAACTCAAGATTTTTTAACATTTTTATTTGAAGAAAATAATTGTGTAGTTTTAATAAGTGTCCTCTTTTTATCCTTTACTTAAACAACTTAATTATCTAAAACTTTTATTAAAATAATTTTAATTATTTAATTTTTTTTAAAAAAGATTTAAATTTATTAAAATTATTTTTAAAAAACTTATTTTACATTAATGATTACATTTTAATATATTACTTTAAAAATATTTATGATTTATTATTTATTTTTTAATATTAATTAAAATTTAACCCTTACAATGATGATACCCCTTTAATGGTATCAAAGGAAGTGTCTTTCCTTAACATATATTTTCCTGTAACTCAATAATTTATACTTTTTGGTTGGCAAAAAACAAAGAGATAAAACTATAAATTTTAAATTAATTATAAATTTTCCATTACTATCAAGAACCTGTTGCCATCTTCCAGGAAGCATAAAAAATTCTTATTCGTAAAACTTTATCAGTTTGGATTTGAGGTCATCCTCTTTAGTAAAAGTTTTACCATTTAAAAAGTTTTTCCTCGACCGAAATAAGTGGAAACCGGACCGGGTGAAATCTGGCTATATAATATATGTGGTCATACGTACCCTCTAAGGTTCAATATTTTTTGTCTAGTGGTCAAAGAAGTGTTTTAACCGATAATATAAAAGTACAATATCCATAAAATCTGTGTTCGTCCATGCAAAAGCTGACAAATAAAAACGAAACAAAATAATAAATTTAATTTACTTACTCATTGAAATTTGAATCCATCGATTATTTTTTAATAATATTTAAACAGTGAATATTTTAATTTAAATACGGTTAAATTGAAGTCAAATGTCCTTGTGTAAAAGCGGTAATTACTTTCGTACTAATCCAATATGTTAAAATTGATACGTTTTAGGATTCACCCTCCATACATAACAAACACGTATTTGACATTGACATAAGACCTGACATTCTGTAACGTAAAGTATGGATAATGTTAAAGGAGGGTCAATGTTCAGATTATACAACTTTTGACTCTGTTAAAAGTTTAGGTAGGAATAAAGAATTTGTCAATTAAATCTTCATTTTATTATTGTTCAGTATGGTACCAGGGTCCTAAGTATTGTTTTCATATATAAGTTATTCTCTTCTGTGTAACAATAGAAATTCTGACTTCTACGTGAAATTAGTTCATTAATTCGTAAACGAAAAAAAGGATTATTAAGGTGAGAAGTTGGTCATCTGACTCTCTAATGTTATATTCCTGACTATCCTCCAAGGAGATATAAATATAAGGATTTGTTAACGGTTCTTTGTGTACCTTTTTGCACTTATGAAATAGGAATTAAAATCGGTGACCGACTTGTGTTAACCTTTTATGCAAAGGACTAAACGTTATATAATCTTCTCTAAATGAAATCTGTACTTAACTCTTGACATGGCAACTCAGTGATATTTCGTCTTTTGGAGAAAATATTAGTTTGAAGCATAAATTTGTTTGTTTTCTTTAATCATTTATTATTCAATAATATTTAAGAAAAAATAAAGACATTTATTTCATGATAAGCAGATAGATCAACCAGTTACTTATTGTCCACCATTACTTACAAACTTTTTCCATCGTTTTGTCAAAAGAGGGCTGCTCTGCAATCAAGATAATTCTCAAGCCAATTTTTCTGATCCTCATCATTGTTAAATGTTAAGTCGCTCATTTGGGTAGGAGGCGAAAGAAAAAGATGGAAATCTGATGCATCCAGGTCCAGACTGTATGGAAGATGAGCAAAAATCTTCCAACTGAGTTCCTTGATCGTTGAAGAAACACAGACCTTTACCTTTCAAATAAATTGATTTATTTATTATTTTGGACGAATGATAGTGAGCGTCGTGTTTGGTTGCTAGGTGACAATTTTTTGCTTTCTCCTATTGGTTTCTTTTCAACCTAGGTTAAACGTGTGATTGTGCTAAGATCAGATTTAACAATTTAAATTCCTTTCCACGATTTGTTTTTTGATACCCTTAAGGTATACTCTCATGGCCCTTACAGGTTAAATTTAACGTTCTTTTTTAAAAATCATGTTTTTCTTTCTTTTTCCGATTATGCCTTTCAAATGTTTATTTCAGTTGCCTACAACAAGAAAAACAGTGTAAAAATAGTTCTTGTCCTTTAAAAATACCACGGAAAAAGTATGCATACACTATCGACATAAAATTTGAGTTATGGTATACATTTATGCATTGCAGATGTAAATATATTTAAATTATTTATTATTTTCTTGACATTAATTAGTGTTTTTATGTTTTAATTTATGATTCTTAAATATCAGATATATATCACACCATTTCATCTTATTTTAATCAGGAAATGGACACCTGACCGATTATAATGAAATTATTTTATTTGTTTAAGTCAAATATTTACACTTGCTTATTCAATCAGAAGATCGCAGTAAGTTTAAATTACTTTTTCTTTAATAACATATTATTGTGAATATTCTTTCCTTTAGTTATAATTAATAAAATGTTATTATGTTAAAAAATATTTTTAAATGTTTTTTCGTGACCAAGAAGTGCAAAAAATGGGTCGAAAAAATGAATCAGGCATTGCTGAAAGAGAAAGAATTCTTGTTTATTCACAAGTCCCGATAGAATATCCAATTCCAAATCTTGCAATTTAATTCTCACACTTGAACGCCCATGCATTCAGTCATACAAAATAACTGTCTCTTCACTTTCTGCAATCGCATTCACTTGATTACAATCTTCTATCTCAAACTGCTTCTTTAAAAATCTGTACACTTTTCTGCAGTTCGCGTCACTCCTTTCTCAGTCTCAATCCTTTGGGAATAATCATTTTCGATTTCTAGTATATGGCTCCCACTAGCTCCCCACTAGTAGAGCCTTGTCTTTTGGGTACACTGATGCATTCTCACATTTTTCTCTCATGCAAACTCCTTCCGATATCACATCAATATTTCAAAAAACCACATAAATTCTTTTACTTCCATTCATCTCCTGATTACGTTCGTAAAAAAATCCTGTTTCTTCTCTGACCTTTATTTAGATTTGTGTAGTACTCCGAGGCTTGGTGACCATTTCTTCCACACCTTTGACATTTGTAAACTGTACAATTCCGACGTATGCGTCCTGCTTTTCCATATTCAAAACATGTAGGAATTCTCTTCTCTGGACAGTCTTGGCTTATATATCCGACTTTTTTACACGTCCAACATTCTATTTGTCTTCTTCTTGGGCCATCGTTTTCCATTCTTGCAAAAGATCTAGTAACACGTGATTCTCGTCTGACTTGCTCAACAACAGGTCTCAAAAGTAACAGGTCTCCGTCCTGTCTCAATACGTACGTTTTGATATCTACTGTCTCTCGCTATGTCTCTGTAGGTCCTGATAGTATTGACATGATCAGACGACTGTTTCTGTCGGATTCTATCCATTAATTTATTTATATATTCAATTTCTTCAACACTTCCTAAATTTCTCAGTTCGATCTCCTTCTCAATTTCTGGATCGTTTGTACATCTAATTAGTGCTTTTTTTTAAAAGGCTTTCCTTTGTCATTTCATGAGACAAGACATCTTCCACCAACTTATGGACGTTCTTCAGAAAATTTTTTACACCATCGGCTCCTCTACAATAGTTGATTAACTTTTCCAAATCATCCATCATATCTTTTGGTTTGGAAAATGCCAATCGTATTCTTCCTTCGAATCCACTAACTTTTCCGGCCGTGCTTTCATATTTCTCTATAAAATCTAAGTCTAAGAGACAATAGATCAATGTTTCCCTTTTTTGCACTGGTTTCTCTTTCACCGTGAAGTACCTGCTTGATGAACTTTTTAACATCGTCACCCTTACAGAACTTTTTGGTTTATTTTTAAAATTTCATTCATACTTTTTTTTAAATATTTTTAAATAATTAAAATATTTAAAATAAATAATTAAAAAATTTCCAAGGTCTGATTAGCCTTCTCATAGACGTGAAGCTGCTTGTAAACCGTTATTAAGATCAGTAACAAGATAAAAAGACTAAACTGGTTATAATACATGAACAATGGTCAATCGAATAATGGAAAAATGTGCTATGGACCGATGATTCCAAATTCAAACATCTTGGTTCAAAAAAACGTGTTTTGGTTCGAAGATATTGGAGAGAAAGATATTCAGACAAATGTTTGGTATCAACTATAAAACATGGAGGTGGATCTGTCACTGTTTGGGGATGCTTTACTGCAGAAAATGTGTGGTTTATACACAGAATTGAAGGAATAATTACGAAAGAAATTTATAGATACATTTTGGAACTATACGTACTGCCTTCCCACTAAAGATTATTTTCGAATCCATAAGTTTTTATGCATGATAATGATCCGAAACATACCAGAAATTTTTTCAAACGCTATGTTAGTTACATTTATATCGGTAGATAAGTTATCAAGACTCATTTCGAAATTATCTATTTTAATATAACAATTATT
>JBBMKC010006755.1:0-19234 GCA_037834085.1 Bipalium vagum | reverse complement strand
TAAATTTATTGTTAAAGATTAATGAAAGTCAGAAATATTGATTTTTGATTTTTTTTCTTTGAAATTGAATTGTCTAAATAAAGAAAAACCAGTTTCACTTAATTAAGATTTGTATTGATTAATAAGAAAATTCTTAAGACTTTAATTAAATAATACTTTAATTTATTAATTTGATTAGCACCGATCATTCTTTAAACTGTCTTTTATTTTTTTGATCAGTTTTATTAACCTTAAAATTGGGTCTCATTAGAATGAAAAACTATTATTTTCACGAAAATTTAAAAATGTTAAATGAAATTATTGAATCATCATAAGTTACAAAGTTCAAAGTAAACTTATAACAGTGATAAGCTACCTCATTATAAATCTCATAAATTAAAATGAAATCATCATCATAATTCTAGTCATCGACAGACTACTATATTTTGTTTTCAAGTGATCCTAGTATATTTTATTTGAACAGCGTCAGTTGGTTTTATATTACATTTATACAATCATTTAAGCGTTTGGCCTTTTCAACGTCAAATTTAATTGATAATAATAGTGTTTTTCCAATATATCTTGAATTCTATTCATCTTTTAGTGATTATAAACAAAATGGAGAGGTTGGTACTGGAATCTGAATAATTTTGTACAAAAAATTGAAAACTAAATGGCCGTATAATTTGAGGTCTTTATGAATCCGTACCACATTTAAAATATATTCAAGGATCGCTTTGAGATCCTGAAGCGAATTTCTCATCACATCGTCAATCGATTGTAAGCTTTTTCCTCTCAGTGGTAAT
Source organism: Bipalium vagum (assembly GCA_037834085.1). Lineage (NCBI taxonomy): Eukaryota > Metazoa > Platyhelminthes > Tricladida > Geoplanidae > Bipalium > Bipalium vagum. The sequence continues at coordinate 18,449 of JBBMKC010006755.1, read as the reverse complement.
TTCATTTTTGAATAGAGAAGGAAGTCGCATGGAACAATATTAGTACTGTATGGAGCTTGTTGACTGGTATTTTTTTATTTGACTAAAATTTGACGCATAACTATCTCTTTGTGTTATGGTGCATATCATTTTGCATTTCTTTTTCATACATCTTTCAGCCTAAGACGAATACTTTCACATAAAAATTCGTACATATTTTCATAACTTCCAGGTAATAATTCTTGTTAACTGACTCTGGGATGAATTCAGAAAGCAAAACAACACAATATTCAAAACAACATTAATTCAGTGTGTATTTTTTGTTGTCGGTTCATTTCGATGATTGATGTGAAGTATACACATGTCTCAACAGAAGTTATAATTAGTTTCATGAAGATGGGATCGCTAGACAGTCACATAAAAATGTCTTCAACAACTTACATATGAGTTTTTTGTAAAAACATGAGCCACTTTGGATAAAGTTAAGCGGCAGGCTTCCTCATGCTTAGAGGATCCTTGAAAAAATGAAAACTCGAGAAAACACTATTTATGGGCAAGCTCATGCAACACTCAAGTGGCGATTTTCCAAAACAATATTCCTTGTCAAATGTACATTTTCTTCCGTCAATGATGTGAAATGCCATACAGAACGAGCCAATTTTGTGACATTGTTGACTGTTTTTGGTCAACAGGTTTATACCAGTGGTAAACTAAAGTTTTAGACATTAATTGTAATACAATCATTGTTCATATGTTTTATGTAACCTTCATTGATTAAGAACAAAATTTCGAAACAAAACATGATATCAATACAAAACAAACACATAGGTGTCCCTTTTTCTTATCAATTAATCCAAGGATGTAATCTAGTGTGGCATGTTTTCAAATACCGTACTTTAATAATTTTATTGATATTTCAAATTAGATCTACTTAACTTATTTTAAGTGCAATATAATTAATGTAGAGGACTTTGTGAAAACCAATTGAGAATATTTTATTAAAAAAAGTAGCCAAAATAAATCAATAATTTTTATTGGGATATTTTTTACACAGTATTGTATAGTTTCGTTTTTATTTGAATATGTTTTACCTTTTCAGTCTGATGAAAGACTTTCTGTATTAATCCCGGGAGATAAGGAGCGCGATCATAAAAAGAAATGTGATGATCTGGGAGGAATTCCGTATCCTGAGGTCCTCATTGACAGTATGGTACGCGAAAAAATTCCCGAAACATTTTTATACTTTTATTTAGAACAAGCTAGCTGAAAAATTAAAAATTGATCCAATGAAAGTTGTAAAAAAGGAGTAGAAAAGAATTGTTGAACCAATGAATGAATTTTTTATTTTTTTAAAAATGAAGAACAGCCAATAGTTTTCATTTATTTTGTAGTTTGCCTTATTTTTGAGTATCAACAATATACTGTTTTACTTTATATTGTTGATCGATCAATAAAAATGCTCAGACTTTTGATTTCCCCCTTAATTTCATCTGTTTCAGAATTCATTCTACACTTATATTCACATTTTGATTAAGTGTAAGATAAGATTATTTCAGTATTTGAAGAATTCATCATTTTTTAACTAAATTTAAACGTTTGATAGAAAAATCTTAATGTAACATTAGTTTTATTTGCATTAAAGTTAGATTGAAAAAATATATAATTGCTGTAATTTGGTTGTATTTAAAGTACGAAATATAAAATAATCTTGAAAAGAATATTTATATAATATTAATAGCAGTTAATTATAATAAATATAAAGTCAAATTAAGAAAATAAAAAAAATTTTTACTTAACAAATATTAAAAATAATTTGATTTCTTAAAAATTAAAATATGTAAATTATAGCTTATGGAGTGAAGGAAACGAAATTTCTGGAAATAATATATAAAGAAAACCTTTATTACATGACTTCATTTCATGTTTTTTAATATATTAGTTATAAGTAAGTTGTGATTGTTAGTTACATTAATATCAATAGCAAGTTATCAAGACTCATTTACAAATTATATATTTTAATTAAAAAAAATTAATTAGTTTAAATAATAAATTATTTAAACAAATTAAAATTATTTAAACTTTTTAATCCTCAAATCCCCCTTTTTTAAAGAATTTCTTGATCTTTTCAATGGTTTTCACCACTTTCTTCCCATTCGTATCTGTCATTTCGTAACATCTGTCATGGATTTTCTTTTTGATTTCGTATGACTCCTCGTATCGATTTTTATCTTTGGTTCTAACTTCTTTTCTAATCATGACTACGTCTCCGACTGTAAACTTCCTTCTAGTTTCTTGATTTCCCAACTCTCGTGATTCTTGTCTGATTTTCTCAATGGCCTCCTCTCTAGTTATTTGATTCCTACTGAACCATCTTTTTCTTTTTATTTTCCGGCCCAAAACTAACTCCGCCGGACTCATACGTGTTGCCTTCTGTACAGATGCGTTTTAAGTATACTCGATTTCTGGTAAAATTTCTGCCCAATCGGTTTTCTTTCTAACTTTTAAAGTTGCGTTTATATACTCTCTAATAGTATGAAATTGTCGTTCAACGACTCCATTTGTATTATGGTGGTACGGACTAGAGAAGATCAAGTCTGCTCCTATGTCTACTGCCAGCTTCTTAAATTCTTGGGAATCAAAAAATTTCCCACAATCAGTATTTATCTCTTTCGGAGCACCAAACTTTAGGATCCAGTTATTTTGGAACATCTTGACGACTGTATTATCGTCTTGTCTTACAACGGGCAAAAGCACAATGGACTTACTAAAATGATCTATGATTACTAGGATATATCTTATTTTCTGAAATGTTTCTTATAATGATCCAAAAATATCAACGTTTACTTTTTCGAATGGGTCTACCGATGAGTTTTTCACTGGGTTTTTCCTTCATGGATGTTGCAACCGTCTTGACTCTTTGACACATCTCGCACTGTCTTATATTTTCCGCAACAGTACTACTCAATCTTTTCATGTCAAAATTTTGGAAAATATATTTTTTTACTTTCTCTGACTCCGCATGCGATAACATCTTGTGATGATGTCAGATAAACTCTTGTTTCTTCTTCTGCGGTATCCATATTTTATTGTTCTTGGTAAATATAATATTGTCAGATAGTATGAAGTCGTTCTGCCTGCCGAGGGTAATGTTTTCTTTGATTTTCCGAATCTGGGGGCTATTCATTTGCCAATGTTCTCTACTGTCTTCATTCAACATATCTAAAATTTTCGTTTTCATCTTCCCCACTTTAACATCTCTGTGTGACATATGACATTGTACATAGGTTTCACAGGATCTTCTCAACATGTCAGCGTTAGAATATTCTGTGTCTTTCTGATATTCTAAATTTATGACAAAACTACTCAAGTAATTTATCCAGGTCTGTAACTGTGCTGTGATTTTTTGTTGTCAGCTTCAACGTTATAGCCTTGTGGTCTGTTCTCAGTGTGAATTTTTTCCCATATAAATAATTATTTAAGTCATTACAGAAGAAGTAAATTGCGAGTAATTCTTTCCTCGTGATGCAATATCCCTTCTCATGAGGACTCATCGCGTGTGATCAACAAGTTCCAACTCTTTCCTTTCCGTTTGTCTTTCTACAATAACACCGATTACGGCACAATATGGCATAATATGGTCGTTTATCCTTATTTGCTTGGCTTAAATGCATCAATCGGAGTTGATAGTGATCTCCTTTGATTGTTTCGTTTGGTTGCAATAACTCATAAAATAGTATACCTAACTGATCCAATCAAATGGACGATGAATGTTTCGCTTGGGCGTCAATGTAGAAGTATGGACGGGCTCTTCCTATTATCTTTTTCGCTTAAGCTTACTGTAGTATATCCATTTTTCATCACTCGTTACAGTGCGATGCAAAAAAGATTTTCGTCTTTGACGTTGAAACAATTGTTTACAGATACACAAATGAAGTTCTATGTCTCTCAGGTTCAATTCCTATGTCAGCCGTCTTCTTAGTTTCTGAATCATTCCCATTGCTTGTAAATGTTTGGTCACAATAGAACGATCAACTCCCAATAATATTGATATTTGGTCTTGCGTTTGAAAATGAAAACTTCTTGCAGAATTTGATAATGAGTGACGAATCCCACTTTCATCTGAATGGAATAGAATAGAATATGGGGATCTGAAAATCCAAGGACTGTTCATCAGAGAAATGAATTCGATGAAATGCACAGTTTGGTCTGGTGTTTCAAATGAAAAGATCATAGGACCATATTTCTTTGAGGATGTTAATGGGAATGCTGTAACCATAAATGCTGAGCGATATCGTGATATGATAAAAACATATTTGCTTACTGCTGTTGCTGACAAAGAACTGATGTGGTTTCAACAAGATGGAGTCACCGCACAAATGGCGAAACGTACCATAGAACTTTTACGTGATATTTTCTGTAATCGGATAATTTCCAGAAATTCGACGTTAAACTGGCCTTCTCGTTCACCAGATTTATCAGCACCAGATTATTCTCTTTGGGCATATCTGAAGGATAAAGTTTATATTAATAAGCCAAAGTCCATTCAACAATTAAAGAACAATATTCGTGACGAAATTAAAGCAATAAACCCGGAAGTTTTAGCAGGTGTCATGGAAAACTCTATAAAAAGAGCCAAATTTTGTGAGGCAGAAAGTGGTGGTTATTTGAAGGACATAATTTTCAAAATCTAGTTAAAACAATCTCCGTGAATTATTGGTTATGTATAATATTCAAAATAAATAATTGTCTAGAATATTTACTTTTTACTATTATTTAAAATTATTTAGTTACTTTTGAGCCACCCTGTATAAAGTTAATAAATCCTGTTAATTTTGTAACATCTGATAAATATGATATTACTCTTAATAATTATTTTTTCTTATTCTCTAAAACATAGATTTTTATTATTTCAATGATTTATTTTATTATTTCAATGATTTTCCTATTAATAATGACATTTTCAAGAGACCTAACCATTAAAGAAATATACTTTCCATTAAACAAATCATTTTAGAAATGCAATATGTAAATGAAATGTTATAAATTTTATGGATTAAACAAATCTTCAATTTTAGTTGAACTTTCAATTCTTTTCTCTTTGATTTATAAAACAAGGCATATTTTATTGATTTCTATCTTATTTTTGATAAAAAAATTCATTTTTTAATATAAATAGATTTTTAATAATGTAGATAACATAAAAATTGGTAACATTTATTAGAGACGTTTAAATCTTTAACTACAGACAGATAAAACGATTTTGGCAAAAAATTAGTATTATAAAATTTATAATATCTATAAAATAAATAAATATTCAAAATCCAATTAAAATGTTTATACATTATATTGAATATATTAAAATATCGATTGAATATTTACTCAATAAAGTATTTTATTTCTATCAAGATAATTAACATATGAATAACAATTCGGAAATATAATTTTAATTCAATTATATACTTTTATCAATTTTATCTCAATAATCTTTTTTAATTGTTCCCTTTTACAATAGCAATTAAAATCAACCTTTTATGAAAAGTTTGATTATTTCAAATAAATACGATTGTTATTTAAAAAATTAAATCCTTTATTAACGTGAAATTAATTAATTTTTACTATTAATAAAAATACCATATTTATTATTAAATTTAATTTCATTGGTTTTATGTAAAATATTAATAATTTTTCTTTTTTAAAATATTTTCTTTGTTTTTCAAATTTAATATTTTTACATTTTTCATATATTTTTATTTATTTATTATTATATCCAATTTTATACGAGCTATATATTTATTTTGCTCACATAACAGAGATATATTTCGGATGCACTTTTCAATTTTTTGAGTTAAACCAATTTTCAAATTCGATCATTTTTTTGTATTAGCAAATAAATAGTGAAAAGGCTATTGATAAATTATAACAGGACTAATTGTAAATGAAAGTCACCAACAGAATAAATTAAACAATAAAATGTTTTTTTTGATAATGAAATTTACTTTATTGAAATACTTCTTATGAAAATACTTGTCAATGCTTTTGAATTATAGAAAATTTATATCAGATGTTTCTTAAAATAAAACTGAAAACAGTCTTTTGAAAACCTATAAAAATAAAACGGAAAAAAGTTTTTTTGAAAACCTATAAATGTGGTACCACTGAATAATTTGACATTAAAGGAATATTAATAAATTTTAAACAAGTAAAAAGTAAAATATGGACTGTATTATCTTTTAATTATATATATTTCCTCTCATTTTGTTACAAATGTTGATATTAAATTACGGGAATTTCTTGAAAAAGAAATCATCAATGTCATCGAGAAAAGTTTTATGTATTATTTTATTACTTTAATTTACTTTACAACGCATAAAATGTGATCTCTTATTCATCAGCGAATCTGATATAAATATAGTTTTATTTTCAAAGTATTATTTGAATGGAATTTAATTATTTTAAATCATTTCTTTAAAATATGAATTTTTATAATCTAACAATCTAACTGTTGAAATAAAATATTTATTAAAAGAAATTAATTTAAATGAATATTTTCGAATAGAATAAATTTTACATCAAAAATTAAGAAATAATAACATAACTAATTTTATACATTTTAAATTACATTAAGTTATCAATAATTATGTGATTGGCTAAAATTTCAGCCTACTAAGAATCACTTGTATTCCACGTTAAATAAATGATATATCCAATATTATGCTACGTCAAAACAATTAACATGTATATGGACTTAGAAAACATAATAAAATATGTTAGTTTTGGGAGTTTTAACAAAGAAAAAATTGATGACTTTGTGGATAGACTCAATTATCGTTATACATCAGTTATTTTAGCAATTATGACAAGTTTAATTAGCATGAGGCAATATGTGGGTAAGAGTTCATTAAATTAATCTCAATTATTTTATTTAATAAAACAAAATAATTATATTATTCAAAAGTAATGGCACATTTTTAAATTTTAGTGAATAAAGGGAAAAATTTTTTTATTATTTTTTAATTTTCAATCAGTTTAAATTAATGTAAAATTAAGTTTTTTTGAATGAAAAATGTTATCTTCAATATTTTCAATCATTTATTTTCATGTAAATAGTCAATTATTGAAATGAGAGTAACCTTTCCACAGGGAAATCGTTTCCCTTTATAGTAAATTTAATAACCATCTGTTAAACCAGTCGTTGGTTGTTATAATTCTGTTATTAAATAGTACCTCAATTTGTCAAAAATTATAAATTTCTGATTGATTGATTCATCTTATCTTATTTTAAGCATTATAGTCAAATCTCCTTACTATTCTACCTGTTGTGACCGAGAAAGAGTGGCATAGTAACAAGGGTTTGTAAAAACGAATTTATTTTCTCAAGTTAATTACCAGTCCAAAGCTGCCAGGAGCAATTCTGCATCCTGTAGATCAATTTCGATTTCCTCTTCAATAAACTTAGCCTTCGCGAAACAGTTATAATTGTCGAGTTGATGACCTGCAACATGGAGACATATAAAGCATTAACTTGAAGTCTTTCCCTTCATCCATGGCCTCAAGTCAGCGGCATAGCAGTAACTTCTTGTAGTGGCGCTTGAGGCTTACTATGGTTCCTTAATCCATTGGTTGCGAATTGGCTGTCGTGTTGGATGGGAAGAAGACTAATTGTGTATTGTTCACTTGGAGCTCGGGGGAATGGCCATCACAGTTATCAAGACATGCCAGCACTTTTGTAGTTTTTATCTTGGAGAATCATCGAGTGTTTGATTTGGACTCGTGCCTTTTAACAGTCACGCAATAGTAGCAATGTAATTTTATTTTGTATTTAATTTTATCAGAACCTAGTAAAAGTCGTACAATAGTGAGGTGGTATAGTAACGAGATTTGACTGTAATATTTAATTTCCCAAATAATATTGTACAGTTTCCCACCAATAAAAATTGTTATTGATCTTATCATACTATTTTATTATTATTATTTATTTTGTTCTTATTATTATTTGGCTAAAACCTCTTTTGTGACCATTAAACCTCAACTCTTCAAGTTTTGGTTTTGGAGGATTCAGTTTCTTGGAGTATTCATTCAGAATACAAACGTCAAATTAGTAGTGAAGATCTCAATATGTCTGCTTTTTCGCAACAGGATTTTAGAACGGGTTCCGTCGAGTTTGGGATTTCCTATGCGACCTGAAAAGGGCCAAGTGGACGACCTGTTGTCACTCCGGGTGAGACCCATCCGTTTTGCACTATTTGGTTTTTATTTGGTTTTCATTTTATTTACTTAATCATTATTATTGATTCTCATTCCTATTATTGATTTGATTCTATTTTTGTTGTTACCATTGCATTGGACTTGATTTAGTTTTATTTTAGAAATTGATAAATTTACAGTTTTGATTTTGATTTATGAATTGATTTTGAATTGTAGTTGTTGTGATAAATTTAAAATAAAGTTTTATTCGTGGTGGTTTGATTCATTTTGGTTTTAAATTCGAAAAACGAACACAACACATTAAAGTGAGGAGTTGTTGATATACAAGTGTAAGTTAATTTTAAGGTATAATAGTAACAAAAGGAGGAACTAATGGATCAAATTCAATGGGTCTCAGAATCAATTATCTCAGTAAAATGCCAAGGTTTGTTCGTGTTATGAATAGGTTCTTCGTAAAAGCAATAGCTGGATTAAGATTTTTAAGCAGTGCTTTTCCATAGTTAGATTTTCATGTATATGCTTAGTGCAATAAAAATTATTAATATGATTTTTGAAATAAAAGTTAATTATTTTGAAAAACCCTATAACACCTTGAAAAGAAACTTATTGAACTTATTTGGACACTTAATAAATCACTACCAGAATAACCTTAAATTATTTTGACCTTGTTGGCTTCTAAAATTCTTTTACAATTAGAGAAGCATCTAATTCTTTTCTATGTTGTTATTTCTCTATAAATTGTTACACAGATTAAAGTTATTTTTATGTTAGACAAAATAGGACATTATTCTTTCCCAACCTAACAATTGTAATGAAAAAAAATCAAAAGTTCATTCACAAAATAGTACATTTGATAGCAGTCATTTCCAGATTTGGACACTAAAAATTATTATTAAAATTTAATGTAAAATATTTCTTGTTTAAATTTATTATACTTAAAAATTTAAATAATTTTTTTCCTATTAAATATTTGGTTAATTCATAAGTTCGTGCGTTTTTAATAAAAATATTATGCATGTTTTAGAGATAAGAATCTAGCAATCAAACAAATTTTATTCTGAAAACTAAAGACCATTATGTTAAACTGTCTTAATCAAACGATGGGCAGTTTGTTCGATGTCACTCCGGTACCATGCTTTATCTTTGGAAAGGAAAAGTTCACGACATTCATTTTCAACCTGTTCTATATTCTCAAACTATCGTCCTCTAAGAAAATGAGCCATTGATCGGTAAAGGTGGTAATTGTTGGGTGCTAGATCTGGACTGAATACTGGATGTGGTAAAATTTCAATTCCTTCTAATTGGGTTATTTTATTTTGCGTTACTCGGTAGTATGCGGAAGACCATTACCCTGTTGCAGAAGCACTCGCTTTCTGTTGACTAAAGCAGGATATTTTATGCCTAATTATTAGTACATCTGATCGAGTTGAGCAGAATATAACTCAGCAGTAATGGTTTGACCATCTGGAAGTACTTCGAATTGTATAATCCTTTCAAAGTTCTACCACACGCACAACATGATCTTTTTTCCGAACTTATCTTGTTTTGGAACAGTCTTGGGCTTCTTGGTCTGGTTCCAACCATTGATTTCTCTTGTTTGGATTATAAAAATATATCAATTTTTCGTCGCATGTGACGAACCACGGATGGTAGTGATGTTCCAGTCTCAGCCGACAATATACGCGTACTATTTGATGGATTCATTTCTACGGCTTTGAGAATAGCTTCCGAATCTACAGTGGTGGGACGTCCACTGCGAGGATAATCATTGAGGTCCATGTCACCATTGTTGAATTTTTTGAACCACTTTTGAGCCGTCCGTATGGACACTGATTTGTCTCCTTCAACTTTACATATTTTCTTTGCAGCATCTATGGCTCTGAAATTCTACTTTTGGTAATGTTTCAGAAGTGTACAAATTACTAATTTATCCATGCTTTTTAGCAGAATATATATACAAACTACATATAACTTAATATTAGGTTGTTCAGAAATGAATTTCGTTTTTTGACTTTTAACTTTTAAAGTAAAAATTTTCAAGTAAGACTAAAGTTTATTAAGCAAAATATGCACCATTAGCTTGAATACACTTAGTCCAACGAGACACAAGTTTCTTTATGCCACTATCATAAAATTCCTGTGTTCTGGAAGCGATGAAGTCGTTGAGGGTATTTTGGCGTCCTCTTCGTTTCTGAAACATCTATCCCGTAAGAAGTGGTCCAAGTGTTTGAAGAAATAGTAGTCTGTTGACGAAAGGTCAGGTGAGTATGCTGGATGTGGCAGGATTTCATAGTCCAACTTGTTCAATTTTGTAGGGTCAATTGTGCGACATGCAGCCGAGCATTGTCTTGTAATAGAATAGCTCTCTTTCTATTGACCAAAGCTGGATGATGCTCTTGAAGTTTCAAATGTATTTCTTCAAATTTGCTTACAGTATAACTCTGTCCTAATTGATTCTCCTGGTTTCAAGAAGCTGTGATGAATTAGACCACGTTCAGACAGTCACCATCAGTTTTTTTTGGTGTAACTTCGGCTTTCCAAAATGTTTCGGAGCTTGATCATGGTCCAACCATTGAGCTGACTGCCGTCTGTTGTCGTACATTATCCACTTCTCGTCAGTCGACACAATCCGGTCGAAAAAGGATCATTACTGTTGCGCAAAATGCGAGAAGACGCAAGTTCAAATCGTCGATTTTTCTGATTTTCGCTTAGGTCGTGTGGGACCCACTTGTCGAGCTTTTTGGACTTCCCAATTTCTTTCAGATGGGTCGAAATTGCTCCAATTGTTACACCTAACTCTTTTGCTAGGTCTCTAACTGTAGTACGTGGATTCGCCTCCACCAGTGCTTTCAATTCGTCATTATTTATTGAACTCCTTCAACCACAACCATCTTTATCTTCCAGTGTTTCGTCTCCTTCGCTAAATCTTTTGAACCAATGTTGTGCGTTCGGTAGTCGCTTCTTCACCAAATGATGTTTTGACTTGCTTCTGCTGCTCTGTGACTCAGTTTAAATTCATACAAGTAAATTGTACGTAATTGATTATTTTTCATGTTACCTTAAAATATTAATAATAACATTATTTAAAATTAAATAATTACGAAATGCTTACAAAATATAATTTAAATTCCACGCTTTAAAATGATATATAAAATATAATAAAACAACACAAAATTATGGTAAACTAAGGTTAAGTAAAATAGATTTATACAACTGATATTCATTTCTAAACAACCTAATATAATTAAGTATCTTGCGTGTCTCTTTCTCAGCTTTCAAATGGTGTGCAACTTCCTAATATCTAAACAATATATTTAAAATTTGCTATTAAAGTTTATATAGAAAAAACGCACGAACTTATGAATCAACCCAATAATATAGAACATAATATTTATTTAAAGTGCCCATTTATAATTAAAACAATCTATTCATATAATTATGAAACCATAATTCATAAGAACTGAATGTTTAAATAATTTTTCTATTTATTATTTTATAATTTCATTATAAAAATTTCATTGAAATAACTTTTTAAGTAACAATACTTAATTGATGTCTAATAGATTTAAAATGGTGGATAATAATTAAACAAAAATACAAGTTAATTGAATAGTATAAATTTCAAATTGATTATTATTATTTTATTAAGAATTTATAATTTTAAATTTGTATAAAAATATATCTTTTCATATCTAAAAATATATTTAGAATTTATTTAAAATTGTTACATTTAAACCAATAAAGCTTTTATCTTTATGATGTATTTTTAGATGAATGAATGTTTTATAAGTGTGATAATGTACAGTAGCGCTCAAAAGTTAGTTGACACCCGAATTTTAAGTTTTCATAAGTAAATTTAGCTGTTACTAGATAATTATGTTAAATTTTTGTTGCTAAAAATCTTCCTACATATGCAAAGAAATAAACTTCTAAACATATTTTAAATTTATAAAATTTTAAATAATAAAAAACCATAAACCATTAAAAAGAAGCACTCAAAAATTAGTTTTCATTTTCTTATAATCAATTTATAGTAAGATTATCAACTATTTTCTTAAAATAATGTCTAAAACTATTTAGTTTCAATCATGGTGAGAGCAAACAATTATAGTAATGATATTAAGGAACGAGTTGATATGGCAGTTAAAAGAGAAAGAACACAATCAAGTGTCTCGCGCGATTTGGGGCTTAAGCGACAAGTAATCAGCAATTGGGTCAACAAATTTAACAGAATGGACATATTTTTAATGCACCAATATCTGGAAGACCAAGGAAAACAAATGCTCATCTAGATCGCATCATTATTCGTTCCTCAAAAGCAGATCCACCAAGACCTGCTGTCGATATTGTCACAGAAATTAATCATTATTTCCAAAGCATCAATAAATAAGTCATTCCAACGCATTTAATAAAATCAGCATTTCTACTGTAAAAAGACGTCTACAATCTGCTGGACGTTTTGCAAGACGTCCCAACAAGAAACCTGTTATATCGAAGAAAAATGGAATGGCCCGATTGGAATTTGCTCGACATCATAAAGATTGGACAATTCAAGATTGGTCTAATGTGCTCTGGAGTGACGAAAGCATATTTAATTTGCTATCTAATGATGGTATTCTATATGTTCGTCGATCTGTTAACCAAAGATTTAATGTAAGATATGAGGTTCGACTATTAAACACGATGAAGGAAATGCCGTGGTGTGGGGTTGTTTTTCCAGAGATGGAGTCGGACCTCTTATTCAAATAATCTGCATCACACACATCCAACTTTATTAAACAAACGCTAGAACGCAAGAAAATCCGTGTTATGAAGTGATCTAGTCATAGTCCGGACCTTAATCTAATTGAGCATTTGTGGGAGGAGCTTGATCGTACCATCCGAATTAAAAAGATATCCAATAAACAAGATTTCTTTAGAGATTTACAGGAAAGTTGGATTAAAATTCATTTAGAAAAATTGATTAAACTTGTTGACTCTATGTCTCGCAGATGTGCAGCTGCTATCGCTTCCAATGGTTATGCTACTAAATATTAGTTTGAATCACTGGTATTAATAATAATTTTTTTAAAATTCGTGTAATATATTATTAAAGGTTTCTCGATTTTCATGTTACATTGTCAATGACAAATAATTTATGAACTCTTAATATTACATATTTTCTTGAATATTTCATTTATTTAATATCAATCTCAATACAATTTTCGTTTGATTGATTTGATTAGCTTTTACGAAAACACATATTTATATATTTTTTTGGGTAGTCATAATAAAAAAGAAACTTCATAAAAACACTTATATTTTCAGTATCAACTAACTTCTGAGCGCTACTGTATATAACATACATTTTATTTATTTATAAGTATTTTATTTATCTTTTTGTAGTTAAATAGAAAACAAGATTTTTCATAATTATTTAACATCCAGCTTTATTATTATTAATATTATTTATTTATAATAATAATAATAATTATGACTATTATGACTATTATTACTATTATTATTTTATAATTCAAGATGTGTTTACATTTTTGATTGTGTATTAAAGAAGAATTTTCAAAACAAGGGTGTTATAATAATATTATATCTAAAATTAATGTGGAAAATTTATTTGAAAGTTGAAATTCAATTTCTTCATAGTTTCATACATTTAGGGAAACAAATCGAATGTTGGATACCTCAGGAATTTACAAAAGGATGGGAAACATATGCTGAGAGCTACTGCTTCGTCTCTAACACTTATTTCACTTCTTTAGAGAAAAGACTACCCCTCGACAGACAGAATTTATCTATCAGCTATTACCAATGGGCCCCCATATTTCTACTTACTCAACTAATTGTCTGCATCATCCCACATTGCTTATGGAAGTTTTTCATGAATAAATGTGGTTTTAATTTTAAGGAAATTCTCTGTATTGCCACTGAATGCAATATTATCATTCCAAAAGATCTCGAAAAACATAGCACGATCATTGCTAACTATTTAATTCTATGTATAGGGAAACAAAATTTGAAGACATCAAATTACAGAATTTCTGAAAATCATCTTTATTCTTGTAAATATTTGTTTTGTCACTGCTTCAAGAAAGGAAGAAGATTGTACAGTATTTTTATTATAATGAAAATTTTAAGTTTTTTAGAAATATGTGGTCAGATTGTTTTTATGGAAAGTTTTTTAGGTACTAATTACAATTTTTATGGCATACGAATAATTTATGAATTTTTAATGAATATCGAATGGAAAAATTCGGAACATTTTCCAAGGGTAACCTTTTGTGATTTTGAAGCTAAGAAAATCGGCAAAAATGATCCGTATGTTTTATTAACATCTTCATTATATGTTATCGTAGATAACTCAAGTTAATTAAATTAATAATTAAATAATTATTATTTTTGAGAAAATTTTGTTTGGAAATAATTTTCTTAAAATTATATTTGAGATATATTTGATAAAAATATAAAATTTAAATAAAATTTAATTAATAAATCCTATAACCAGAATTAGTTGTTGGATTCCACATAATTTGAAATTTTCTGACAATTTAAGCATAGGTAATTCAAATTTAATTTTAAATATCATCATTGATAATGAAATATGGACTTATTCGTATGGACCCTGGATATAAGGATACACCAATAGCTTGAGTATTTAAAAGTGATTCAAAATTAACAAAAGTTGCAAAGAAAATTATTGTCTTTCTGTTGTTTTAAAGGGCATTAGGTAGCGATAACTTTGAAGACCAGAGAACTGTCAATGCTAAATGGTATACAACAGTTTGCTAATGCCACATAATTTCCTAAATTAGAAAGAACAATCAAATTAGAAAAATTATTCTTCATCATGACAATATATGATCTCATCGATTTTGCAGCTATTAGTCGCAATATTAAGAAAAGACTTTATGTATAAAATTTTTTTTTCTAAAAGGTACCAAAATCGACCGTTATTTAAACAAAAACTGTTTTTAATAAATTAATTTAATGATTTTTTACAGGATTATTCGGAAATATATATTCAAAATATATTCAAAAATATACAAAAAAATATTCAAAATATATAGAAAATTATTCAGAAATATATAGAAAAATATTCAGAATATATATATATATATATTTCATAACAAATACACGAGTAGAAATGTACATATAAAAACAATAAAACATTCGAAACGAAATTCTTGTCTCACCAAGGCTTTATGTTGCGAAAATAACCACTTAAATCGATATAGTTATGTATGAGTAACTGGGTAATCATTTCTTTTAAATGGTCCTGATCTATTATGATTTTTATAAATATTTATATATATTTTATATATAGGTTTTTATATATTTTCGGCTTAAATCTGCTGAAAAACTCTTTGATCGGATTTAATTGAGGCGAGTATGGTGGCAAAAACTTCTGGTTTGTTGTAAGTTGACTCCTGTGTCATCTAAGTAAGCCAGATTACAGTTTTCAATGTTTTCAATGTCCCTCGCATAAAGCTGTCTAGCCTCAATGTTTTAGCTATTATTTCTCTCTTTGGGAATTCCGACTAATAGCTTTTTGGTATAATTCATATCACATAAAATTCTTGAGTCAGTATTTTGGTTGACTGAAATGCTATCAAATTCAAATAGAAACAATCGAATATTTTTTCTATATATTTCTGAATAATTTTCTATATATTTTGAGTATTTTTCTATATATTTCTGCATAAACCTGTATTTTCAAAATTTTTTAAATAAATATTTAAGAATTTAATAAAATAAATCCTTAAAATATAAAATAATCTAAGTTTATTTAATTTTAAATATTGAGGCATATTATAAAAATTCAGAATGCCTAGTCATGTAGTTTTCCTTTAAGATACAATTACTGAACTGTTTCACAAGATAGTTTAGTATCAATAAGATTAATATAAAATAGATTATAATAAACCAAATTAAATGAAATAAATAATAATAATAATGAATTTTTCTTTGACATTACTTTTTTTTAGAAATTCGGTCCTAATTTTTAATAAAAACACTTTATTTTTTGCTCATAGTAAATTAAAAAATATGAAATAAAAATATATAATTATTCAATTGAAAATTAATTTATTTTTATTTAAAGGTATACTCTACAATGCATTTTGCCATTAAATATATTTTTGGAAAAAATATTTGTTTTCCTTTGGCTATGGTTTGCTATCTTATTTATTCTTACAATCAGCAGCACAATATATTGGATAGTTATCCTAAAAATGCAGAGATTTAAATTAACCTTTATCAAATCAAACCTTGATTCTCAGAATCTTTATCCTAATAACATGACATCGAAAATCGAACTGTTGGATTTTATTCAAAACTATTTGCATACAGACAGTATTTTTATTTTTCACATAATATCTTTACATTGTGGAGAAGTTATTATTAGTGAAATAATTGGAAAAGTTTGGATAAATTATCTTCAAAATTCCGGATCTCTGCATATATTCAATCCAACCACCATAATGGATAAAGAATCGGTATGCTCCAATGTGTCAAACAATGTAAAATGTCATCATGATTCCGATTTGGAAAGTAAACAGTTTCAGATGAATTTGGATAAAATTAAAAATATCGATGAATTTATTGTTTAAACTGAATAATTTTAATCATCAGTCATAAAATTGTATTTTGAAGAGACTTCGTTATTTAAAGTTTATTTACTTAAGAAAATGTTGATTGCATTTCCTGTGTTTCCCACTCAGCCAAAATTACTAATTCCATCAATCAAATTGAATTGGTACCAAATTCGATTTCTTTCACTATGCAGACGCTGATTTAATACCCTAAAGAGTAATAGTTTACAGAATGGTTTCCTGATGAAATTTCATTACTGGTAGAAGAGAATTTCCTTTTCACTCATTAGATGTCAGATTAATACAACATATTTGTGTATATTACAACATATTAATAACAATATATTAAAAAAATATTGAATAATTTTCAATAGAATATTATGAATAATTTTTTTTATTTATTATTATGGATAATTATCAAATTTTTGAATTAAGTTAAAATCTTTTTTTTTATTATTTATCAACTAAAATCGTAATGAAAGAGAAATTTATATTAGTTTATTTCTTTTTTTATTTTACAATAATTTAGATTTTTTTTAGTTATTACAGTATTGGATGAAAGTATTCGTGCACTTAATTATAGATCTGAAACACTTGTATAATCTGAATCTTTTAGGCTTTCACAAAAATCAATTGAAAAGTGATGAAACATGAAATTAATTTTTTTCCAATAGTGTTCATAAAAATTATATATTTCATTTGGGAAAAAGTATTTGTACACTCTTAATTTTTGAAAAGAAATTGGATTTTCGACATTAAAGTTGTATCTAATATTAGTATGTCGTCCATTATGTTAATTATGGGTTGGCGTTTTCTAGATATTGTTTCTACTAACGGTTTTATAATTTCCAATATTTTTTCGTACCATGATTTCATCAAACCCTCAATTAGCTCTTTTTTTGGATGAAAACCTTTTGAGGCGTATTTTTCTCTCCAAATTTAGTTAAACAAAATAAAAGACTAAAAGAAGTTTCATTTTAGTCAATTAAATATTTTTGGTTTTTATATCAGAAAGGTGAATTTATAAAAATAGCAGTGTTTGAATTCCTTATGGAAAATATCTGGATTCGTTATAAGTTTTTTGCCGAATTATTTTTTTTTAATTTTTCTGTTGATTTATTCAAAAATTAAACAGATTTGATTATTAAAATCTGATTAAGCTTATAAATTGTATTTTTCCAAATAGTATATATTTCAATCACTTTATATTTGATTAATAATCATTTATAGTGATTCAATTTATTTTACAAAAAGAATTTTAATTATCCATCAACCTTTTTAAAAGTTTTCAGTTATCATTAAATGTATTTTATTTTATTTTTATTAGCTTAGCGCGATTCTAAGGATATGTAGATAGATAATATAGATAAATTTTCAATTAATGTTAGGAAAAAATGAATTATTATTATTATTATATTGGTAATCAAGAGGCAAAGATTTCAAACTTTGGAAACAACGAGGCATTTTAGACTTACCTATTATCAAAAGAGGGCGTTTTTCTCCAACCATACTAGCACAGATTAGCAATATAACCCGGTCCTTGGCAATTTTACAACCTGCCAATTGATTTTTCTTTAAATACATGGGAACCATTTTGGAGTGAACGCCAGTAAAGACCTGTCTCATCTGCATTGTAGATGTTTTCGGGTTTGTAACGTCTGATAACTTCAGTCAAAACAT
>JBBMKC010006645.1:0-19237 GCA_037834085.1 Bipalium vagum | reverse complement strand
TATTAATTAAAATAAATATTCGCTTGACCAAAATTTATTTAATTTTTAAAAATTTTTTTTTATTTACAATTATTATTAATTTATAAATTATAAATTTAAATGTTTTTTTGTTTATTTTTAATTTTAAAATTCATAAAAAAATAATATTTATATTTACCATCATCAATAACTTGTTATCAGTTTTTATTATTTTTAAAAAATAAAAGCAGCGCTTAATTTAACCTTAAAAGACAGATTTTCTACAAGTTCAGTTGGCAGAATTGCCAAAATGCTATAGAGAATAAGCAGTTAATTGGAATTGACTTTTTATCACACATAGGTCAATGATCAATATTTATTTACTTAATTTTGAGAGTGACAGAATGGTAAAGATCAAACCTACCAGACTGGCCAGCTTTGACAAACGAGAACTCGTCAAGATAAATCGGCTGCAAACGGGCTAAAATAACGCTGCCTTTCAGGGTTATTGGCAATTAATACGCAACTGGGGTGGAGGGCGGTTGGCAATTTCTGTGATAATTAATTTTCTATAGGAAATTAACATAAAAATCAGAATTTGTCGAACCTCTGAGGTTCAGATTTTAATGACAGACTTAAAAAATAATTTCAGAATCTTTCATCTCCATGTCCTGGAAAAATAAATTGGGTTTTTTTAATTATCTAAATGATAATTTTTCTAAATTCAAATTCAAAGAAGATCTCAAAGTATTTGTTTTAAACAAATGAATTTTTATCGTTTTTCCAATTGAAATATTATTAATATTTTTCAAAGTGAATTTGTTTTAATGAAGAGGAATTTTTATTTTTTTAAAAATATTTTCTGAAAAGATATTGCTTAAGTGAAAATCTACAGCCACCTTTATCTGTTTATTTATAATTTTTATTTCAGAGAAACTTTAAATAAAAATATTATTTATAAATATATTCATTTTAATTATAATTAAATAAATTCCACTGAAAATTCATCCTCTAAATTAACAAGGCGTCAAAAATAATTATTCATATTTTAATTATATTTTTTCTATTTATTTTAACATTTTAAAATATTATTTATAATAAACTTAATATTTTATTTAATTAGTTTAATAAATAACCTTTTATTGAAATTTCCGAAATTATTAATATTTTTCGTCTCGTTAATATTGTTTCCATAAGCCAAAGCCGATTAGCCATAGAGTAGAATATATATCTTCCAGACTTTTAAGCATTTATCTTATTTCGAGATGGTATTGAGGAACGCGTTGTGGATTAAATGATCCCAAATGTCCATCTTCGAAAATCCCTCCCCAAAATCCATCCGCAATATCTATCCTCAAAATCCATTTCATCTTACAGAATGATTTGCTCATGAAAGGGGCTTTGGACGAAATTACTCCTAACAATACACTGTATCCATATCTTTATATTTATAAATAAATATTTTATAGTTTGAGGTAAATTTTGTAAAATAAAAATAAATAATATAATTTTCCTTACTGAACTTAATTTGTCCTCATGCTATTTTATTTTTCTGTGAATGTACATGGTTTATATTTACATTTTAAGATTATTTATTTTTCTTAACCGACGTTGGATCGGCTGCCAATAATTTAAGTTCAAGTTTTACAATAATAAATATAAGCACTGACGAATTATTCGATTCACCTCAGATCAATATTGCAGGGTGGATCCAGTAAAAACTGTAAAAATGTTAGATAAAAACAAAAATAAAATAAAATAAAAAATAAAAAAATAAAAAAAATAAAAAAGTAATAATAAATAATAATAATAATAAAATAATAAATAAAATAATAAATAAAAAAATAATAATAAATAAAATAAATATAGAACTTCTAATATTTTGGAAAATCGATATAAAATTGTTATTTAAAAAAATTATTTATTTTTTCATTATTAATTCAATAAAAGAAAATAATGTTTAATTATCAAAATGATATTATTATCAATTATATTGAATTTAAATATCAGGATATTTTTACAATTTTTTTCAGAATAAATTTTCTAAAAAAAATTTCTAAGGTTTTCCTTAAGTCCAGACTCCATTCACAAAAAAACTATGCAGGGTGGCCTGTAAATTGGTGTAATATTTAGGTTAAGATACCGGAACAATAAGGAAAGTCAATTGGCTAAAACTTTTTAATAAAACAAATAAACTTAGAAACGACTTTTATAACGAATTTTCAAAGTGGCCTCCATCGGCTTCGATACAGACTTCAATTCGCTTTTTCGCAGAATCGAAGGTGCACCGCCGGTAATTGATGTCTAAATCGTTTCAGATTTTTATGGATTCTTTGCATAAATTATTCAAATTCTGTACTTTTCGACTTCTTAATTGTGCTTCTACAAAGCCTCAAACAGAACAGTTTAACGGGTTGAGATCTGGGTGGTTCGTTGACCAGAGATTCTTCGTCATAAAAGAGCAAATTTTTTGTGTCGAGAAAAAAAAATTAGTTTTGACTCCGTGACCTGAAGCCCAGTCCTGATGAAAAATAATATAAAAATGGTTTCTCTTCCGCGACACCACAGCTTATTCCAGAATCTCTTCCTGATAGCATTAATTTTACGTTTTTGTCAATAAAAACCAACGAAGTCTTGCCTGCAGCACTGACATCACCACAAGCCATCAAACTTTTTGGAACTGGTCTTTTGTAGCAATTTTCCGTTTGGGAGTGTTCTTGAGAGATGGATTGAGAAGTTGGCGGTTATTCTAGGCACCTTATTATTCTAAGAACCTTTTCGATGCGGGCACCTTGAAAAATCACACAACTTTCATTTTCCTTACCTTTTTTGTTTTGCTGGTCAGTGAGAAATTTTTCATTGATCAAGCGATAACTTTAAAAGCCAAGGTCACTATGAACATTGACTGAAGAGTTGAACGAGACATTTGGAGATCCTTTGCCATTTTATTCAAACTGACCCCGTCATTTCTTGTGATTCGCATTTTGATGATTCAACAAAAAACAGTTCTTCGTCGACTATGTTCTTTCTTTTCCACCACTGTTTCAGGACTTCGAGATCAAATGGAATCGAGCATTTAGGCTTGCTGCAATAATAGAGGGTTTCATCTTTGATTGGCTCAAATTAATTATGGCCTCTCGATGCGAGGAATGTTACCATGTTTAAAATATCAATAAATTTATATAAGATCACTGTTGAAAATTCAAAGAAACTAATTTTATGCAAAAAAGATTTTAAACATATTTTTTTATTTTTAAACATACGTATATTATTAACAAAAAAGTTTGTAAAAAATTTGTGACAATTGATAAATTGCGATTTTTACATAGAGCAAGCTCTGTTGGAGACTTCATTCTCTCATCCAAACTTCAACAATTTTACATTGTTCCAAATTATCAATCAGAAGAACCACAAATCAATGTTCATTGTAACTAGAAAGTATGTTTAAACATTTTTTTTTCATTCTGAATCTTGAACCTTTAAAGGTTATGTTCGATGCCAATTTATTGTAGTGTACAAGGGGTTCTCAGACATTATTACTTTCTTCTTTGACATTCTTACTGAGATGAAAAAGTATTATTAAAACAAGAAAACTATATTTTCAGTTATTACCATTTAATATTGAAAAAACTGGTATTTTTTCCAATGCTGTCTTTTTTTACATCTGACTTGGGGTTGTTATCGGGCGTCTCGGATTAAAAAAAACCACTTTTCGTCTGTCAAAATTTGATTTAAGAATGACTTTCTTTCACATCGTTTTAACATCTTACTTATCACTTTTAGGTTTTCCAGTTATCTTTTATCCAATTGATAAAGCTTTTCATTTTCATTCCTTTAAAATTTTGCACATATTGTCTGATGAGTAAAACCTAATTTTATGGCAAGATGTTTTTGAGACTAAATCTTTATTTTCACATTAGGAAGGATGACCTGGAGGTTCTTTTTCCGTTACACAAAAATCATTATTTTTGAAGCTTTCATGTTTTCCATAAGCCTCATAAAGTATTCGGTAGCTTTCTGAAGCACTTTTGTTCTTCACAAAATAACAAATAAGAACCTCCCACAACTTGATCTTTGCCTGGGATAAGTGTATAGATTTAGAACTATTGAATGCACTAATATTTTATGAAAATGTGAATAATTACTCAAGTAAATAGCGATTATTAAAACCAAACGGATTTGATTTGATTTCAAAATTATATTACAGGTACGATATATCGTATGTCAGCGAATCGATTTACATAAATCCTCATTATTCATCTGAACACCTAATAATTTTAAAATGATATCACAGAAAAATAATATCAACGTTGATAGAATAGAGGCTCAAAATAGTACAATAATAATATTTATAAATAATAATAATAATATTGCAGCATGTTAGCAAAATGGTGATACCGTATTTTTTGAATTTTTTGTTTATATTAACTACATAATATCGCTTCAATATAAAAACATACATTTTTTTACATTTATTATTGTTGTATTGTTTCCTCTTTTTGAGTCTAAAATGTGTGACGTCAAGCTTATGAGACATTGAGAGTTCTTTGTATTCTAGAAGCGCAAAAACGTAATTTTAACTACCAATATTTTTTGAAAGAGAAAAACATTTAGGATGAAGGAGAATATCAAAGTTGGTTCATTAAAATTGGTCTTGTTTTAGAAAAGAATGATTTGGTACGTGGAAGATAGTTAATGGTCATGAATAATCATGGAAATTATTTTAGTGAATAAAAATGTTGCTTCTAAAATGTTACCGAACATTTTCATGTAAAATACGAATCACTTTCTTTCCGACCTAAACGTTTCAAACTGCTATTTTCAGACGCTTTTCTTCAATAAGAATTTTTTACAACAAGAACAATATTATTAATATTTTATCACATTAACTAAACAAATAAGAGTAATTTAGAGCAATAGATATCGAGAGTCCCCGAGATGTAGAACGAAAAATTCATGCCGAAACTACAGAAAACTTCAAAATATTTCTTTTTTTACAAAATTTATCATAAAACAGATCTTTTATCAGTAAATTCTACTTAAAGTAATTCAGATATTTCATGTCACCTAACAGGAAGTCCAGTTAAAATCATTAGAAAGGTACTCAAAGTATATCCAATCAGCTGGAAATTGAAATTATGATTTTATTAAAAGTTTTCCTTTTATATTTTCCTTGAATTATATTTTATATATTATTTTCATTACCCAGTCAAAAAAAGGCGACACGCTGTTGGAAATTTAGTCATTAACTTCGTAAATCTTATGATAAGATCATACTGGTATTAAAAGTCCAATATCCTAAACAAAAATATTTTCATGAAGTCTTCAGTGATTTTATGTTCACAGAAAGTTTTGATCTTTGGGTCATGGGCCATGAGTTTGGAATAGGACATCGTTCCGCTGACATTTAATACAAATACGTCGACCTTTGAGCATTGAGATTCGAAAAATCGATGATTGATCTTTTCGGTGACTAATTAGAAAATGATCTCTTTAAATCAATTAAAAACTTTTGATTTACATTAATGAAAATTAAATAAATCAATAAAAAACTAATCTCTGAAGCTCTGTTGTCGGAACCTTTTACTCATGTTGGTGATGTATTTTATTGTCTTCATGGTTAATGGTTTCGTTTATTTATTTAAAACTTTAAATAAAAAGTGATGCGTTCACTGTGAGGAAATTCTAACTTTCTAGAATAGAATAATTTTATTAATAATAAAATCTGAGAGAGGTGTTTAAATCTTTAACAAAACAGCGTTGTTTATTATAACAGACGTTCATTCTCAGCAATTCCCAAAGCTCATTTAAAACAAAAGACAGTCCATTTTATAATTAACTTTTTTTCAGATGTATAAGAATTAAAACAATTTAATTTTATAATAATAATACAAATTTTTAAACGAGCACCATTCTTTTGTTTTAATTGCTTCATAAATATTTTATAACATATATTTCTTCATTTTTTTATAGTGATACCATATTAGAATTAGATGTAGAATCGATGGGGATACTCAGTGTTCACAAAATTGATGCATGTGTTGATTCCATGGTAATATTATTATTATTATTATTATTATTATTATTATTATTATTATTATGTATAATATCCAATTATTAATCAAATAAATAATCATAATTAGTAATTAATTAATATATAAGTAACATAAGTAACCAAAATAAAAATACAAGGCCATACACATCTTGGTTATCCAAAATAAATGATTGGAAATTTGATTCATTAAATGATATGACAGCTCTTAAACAATTGAATTAAAACTTTCGACTTAAAATCAATTGACTTTAAAAAACTTATGGAGCAGGTGAAAGAAATTAATTGATAATTAAGGTCTACATATACCCTCCATTCCAAAAATAACCGAACTTTTTAAAAAAATAGAACTACAAGTGCCATTTATTTTAACATTATATCCATAGATAACGTGGGCATTGACAACCGATAAAAATTTCATGACATTAGCTTCATTTGACGATCAAAGGAAAGCTTCACGAGTCGGTTGAGGCCATCAAAAGTACGGTGACCGATGTCCTAAAGACCATTACCAAAAAGGACATAGAGAAGTCGTTTGACAACTTGTTAGTGCGTGCAAATTTGTATATCGATGCAGAAGGCAATTACATTGATTAATAAAAATTATTTTTTTCAAAATAAATATCGGTTGCCTTTTTTTAAAGTTCGGTTATTTTTGGAATGGAGGGTGTATTATCTATTTGATTTATTATTATTTATTATCTATTTTCGACCAATAAAATGTATCAAGGTTTCTTTATTAAAAACCCAATAAATCTATTTGGTAATCGAATATTTATACCTTATTGGTAACAATAATGATTATTAAAGATGTTAATAATAATAATTATTAATTGTTATTATTATTATTATTATTATTATTATTATTGTAATATTCCATAAGTTAAAAAAAATATAATTATAAATATAAATAAAAATAACAAATGTTAAAACTAACTAACTGAAAGGTCTTATTGTGCTCCTTGAGACTTTACAGCTGAATAAAAATCTTGCAACTATATGTGTACAGAATTTATTAACTTTTTCATTGTCTAATAAATAAAATATTAATATTATAAAAAATTAATATTGCTATTATAATAAAAGAAGAACTCACTGACTTTGTACAGCATTTAATGAATTGAGCGCGTTAACTGAAGATGAACGAAAGTGTGAGAAATTTATTGAAGATTTCAAATTGAAAATTGATAACAAAGGTGAATATTTGTGAACTTAATGGTGTTAAAATATATATTGATTAGAGCCTAGGTATAATAAACTTGTTTTTTCATCTGTTACACTGAGTTGACTAATTTTATAACGTTTTTAAAATTAAATTTCAAAAAATTTACAAAATGAAAACAAAAACTACCAAAACAAAGGTAAAAAAGCGTTGATAAATAATTGTACACGTTTTGGTTCATCCAAAACAATTTTTGGCTTGATATTGTTTTGTGGACTTTATTGACATTTCCTAACAATTATGGAATAACAAAGGTATTATTATAGACGTCTAATTTCTTCAAAGGTTTTTAATAATATTAATTATAAATAGTAATTATTATTGTTGATATTTAATTCTTAAAACTTATTTTTCAAAGGTTTCAGATTGTGAAGAAAATCTAATAATCAACCATATTTCAGAAATTGTTCTTCTTAATCAGAAAATGATCTGGTTCTGTTATATAGTACCTCAACATTATTTAGCTAGTCCTCCTTTAACAAACTGCATAATACCAAAAGTAAAAAAATGATGTTATGAACCACTTTAATTCTTCTGCAGAATAAAATCCTCAATACAGATCTTAGGTGGAAGAAAAAGAGATACACGTCGGATGTATATTATCACAAGACCTATTCTCTTCAGACTGAAGATCACATCTTCATTGGTTCATTTGTGGATGGGTATTTGAGTATCTTAAGGACAAGACTGCCCGATGTCCTTGGTCATGTTGATACATCCACCGATTTGACTACACCCCACGCAGAATTTTATTTTGAAAGTAGATCTTCTTTTATATTTTTATCATTATTGTTCATATAATTAATCTTAGCACCAGAATACTTAATTAAAAAAGAAAAAACTTATTTTAAAAGTTAATTTTTATAATTAATCAGTTTACATTCTCATTTTCCCAAAAATCATTAAACTAATTAAAATCACATCCTTGAAGACACTTTATTTATATTTTAATTTAAAGAAAAATTATGATAAATCAATATTTTTGTAACATTATTTTATTTTATATAATGATTTATTTAGGACTACTATTGTCTTCAAATTAAAACAATTTGAAATATCTCCATATTTTTTATTTCCAAATACATTTTTCTGATGTCTGATGTTATAGAAAGCGAACAAGTGTTCCAAACTCGAAGGTTGGTCCTTGTGAAGAAAGGTATCTAAGACATAGAATGAGAATATTTTCAAGAGAAAAACATGGAAGGTCATTAATAATTTCTTAGTATCAGATGAATATCGAATGGTATTCTATTTCTCGGTTATAATCTAGGACTTGATTAACTAGCTCATATCCAAGTTGACAGTTCAACACATAAATTAAGAATATGGAATGGTTAAATACATTACCAGAGCCTTTTAAAATTAACATCATGTGTAAACTAAATCGGCGTAAAACTTTTAAAAAATAAAATATTAAAAGTGGTAATTGTTAGCAGCTATTTCAATAAATTCACACATAGTTTCAAAAATTTTATTATTCCAATAAAAAAAAACTTAAACAAATTTCCTTAAATTAATTAATTAAAATAAAGTCTCTTTTATTATTTTTTAAAAAAGATATTTTAAAATTAATTTAATATTCACATCGAATTTTAAAAAGGACACTTTATAAAAATTTTAAAATTCGAAATATGTTCAAATTCTCACAGTAATAATCGAAAAAATCTATAAAAGTTATATGAAATATACTGTTGGCCGAAAAAGTACCTCACTAAGCACATGTTATAAATTTTAAAATAAAAGAATGTTTCTGATTAATAAGTATTACGCCGTGGTACTTTATTTAGGTTACATCTATTTCAGCTTTTATTAGCCTATCAGTTAAAATATATGATTCAATTATCAGAATTCCAAGAAGGTTGTTTAGGTGGCTTGTTGGAGGCAGCTCTCAGTAAGTGGTATTTCTTAATAGAATGATAATGTGATAAAAGAATGTTAAAAATGGTGGGAAATGTATCGGAATGAGCACTATGTTGCTAGAAAAATTGGATCTGGTTGTCTTTCCAAAACTACAGCCAGTCGAAAATCATCTTTGATTGTAAGTATAAAACGAAATAGTTTTAATTAGGTTTCCAAACTCGGAAAGAATGAATTACGAGAAAAAGAAATTAAATTGATCATTACAAATTGCAATAAAAAGAATACTGGACTCTTGCTTTCCTGACATTAGAATTCCACTTGGTTATTATCAGAGAATTGATAGATAACAATTGGCTAGTGATCATCAATATTGGGTTGATAAGTGGCAGAATATCTTATGAATCGTCGAATCCAGTATGCCTGGAAAACTTAAGTAATGCTTACAGAAATATGAAGGTCATAATTAATATTAATAAAATGTTGAGAACGTCTAAAAAGGCCCTATTATTATATAAAAATATTGATTTCATTGAATTTGTACATATTTATTGAAGAAATTTTGAAACTATGAATTTATAACGTCAATATACAGTG
The DNA here is from genome assembly GCA_037834085.1 of Bipalium vagum. Lineage (NCBI taxonomy): Eukaryota > Metazoa > Platyhelminthes > Tricladida > Geoplanidae > Bipalium > Bipalium vagum. Next base: position 9,551 of record JBBMKC010006645.1, on the reverse strand, counting down.
CTTCAACTAATTATTGCCACACCTTGAAAATATAATAAATCTTAACTAATTTAAATTGAAATAATTTTTTTTGATTATTGTATTATGCATGAAATATTTGTAAGATTTTAAAATAACTTTTGGCTAACTAATCAACTATTTACTTAACATAAAACTGATTTGTTATAATATATCAGATAATTAATTCCAACTAATTATTTCCGCACTAATTTAAAAGTGAAATTATTTAAATCTAATTATATAAATTAAACATTGGAAGATTAAATATTAAATGTAAGTACTTCTGTCTGTCGAATACTAAGATTTTATAAAAATAATATTTAGTAAGATGAGTAAAATTCAAGATTAACCGGCACCAAGAAGGGAATGATCTATGCTTATCACGACGCCGGAAAATCGAACAGATGGATCTGAACTAAGTTAGGGAAGAATGAAAGTAGTATAAGATAATTTTGAAGAATAAAAATAAAGAAAAGAAGACCCGGGGTCCTAAGGCGAAGATTTCCGCAGCAACGAAGCGTTCCATTATTAGGAATGCCAGCAACCAAAGCATATCCTGTGCGAAAATAAAAACACTTTTCAACCTAAATTGGTCCGTAGAGAGTATTAGAAAGACTTTAAAAAATCTGGGACGATTCGGTATAAGATGTTGGTAAAACCCTCTTTGAAGCCACAACATAAGATCAATTGTGTCTGGTGGGCTAAAGAGAAAATGTCGTGGGTCATGGAATGGGAAAAGGTCACCTGGAGTGACGAGAAGAGGTTTTATTTGGATGGACCTGGTAGTTACGCATATTATTGACACGATTTGCGGAAGAAGGAGATATCTTTTTTGAATAGACACACTGGAGGAGGCGCCTGGTTGATTTTGGGGTTGTTTCAATTACCACGGGAAGTCGACTCTCGCAATTATTACCGCCAGGCTAAATCAATTTGATTATCAAATGCTTTGAGGAGAGCATTTACCTCTCTTTATGAATGATTTTGACGGAGACAAACCAATTTTCCAACAGGATAATTGTTGATGCCATGTTGCACATTCCACTTCGCAATGGCTACAAGACAGAAATATCAATGTTATGTCTTGGCCGCCATATTCACCAGAACTGAATCCCCTAGAAAATCTTTGGGGGATACTAGCATGTGGGGTATATGCTAATGGGAAAAAATATGAATCAATTTCAAAGCTGGAACGAGAAGAAGTCAATAACACCGTCCTGCGAGTACTGGTAAATTCTATGCCAAATAGAATTTATGAATTGATTTATTCCCATGGAAGTTCAACTAAGTATTAACAATCGAAAAATAATTCAAAATGTATTTTTTGTTATGATATACGTCTTTTGTAAATTATTGGTATTTTTTTGTTAATTTTTACTTTATTAAAAATTTTTTTTCTTATATATATATAGGATGGATATATTATTATATTACTTATTATTATTATTTCTTAGTGCGGCAATAACTAGTTGGAGCACTATATATATATATATATCGGTACTTTTTTGACCACTAGTATAAATTTGAGAGTAAAAATTCACGAAAACATCAGTTTTGAATCTAAGATATTATTTATTATTAATACAGTTTTATTTATCTGAACAGGCTGTTAATATTTAATATTTAATCTTTTCACATGAATTCTGTGGTGACTGTGTTAAACTTTTTAATGTTTTGCTCAGTGATTAGCAATTGCAGCTTGAAGACACACATTGAGAATATACGGACTATTTGTGTGTGCACATGTCAAGTATCATTTACACCAATAATAATTTCGAAGTCATAACATAATGAATTACTGGTAAAAGTTTAACAAATGTTTTTTGAGTATTATAAATATTATTTTTATATTTATAAATATTATATTATTTTATAAAAATAAAAAATAATAATTATAAATATTGATAAATATAAAATTATATATTTTTTCATATATAAGAGTAAATATAAAACATTACAATATTTTGTCTAGAAAAGTTATCTCAAAATTTGTTGGTAATATTTGCCTAAATTTTAAGATGTAAATAAAGAGGGTAGTGAAAGGAAACACTTCTTTATTTTACCATGTGGAAGTGAAGAAATTATAAATGTGTACACCAGGTAGGTAAATTTCAGATTGTAAATAATCTAAGTGATTGACATTACAAATGGAACTTCTGAAACAGAATTTATTATGAATGAAAAAGTGTTTTAGATAATTTATTATTACTTTTAAAAAATAAACTTTCAATTTCGAAATCCCAGTGATTTCCATTTAAGAACTCTGTCGATATTCCTAGGAAAAATATAATTTCATAAACATTTTTTAACAAGCATTAGGTGACCGAACTGATTTCCAGACAGTAAAAAGTATGATATTAAAGTAACAAAACATTAAATTAAAAAAATTTTAATCAATATTTTTATTATTAGATCAATTTCTTACCTAAAAAATTCAATATTGATTTTATTAAAAAACGAATTTAAAGAAAAATTAATTGAAAATTTTTTCGGTTTAATATTAATAAAATAATTATTTTATTATATTAAAAAAAAGCCTGAATTTTTATATTATTTAATTATTTACAAGACTCATGATATTAAGATCGAGAGAGTTACATTGATTGATGTTATACACAGTTCAAAAACCACGTTAGCAGTTGAATCCTTGAAATTCTGAAACTGACATTAATTTTACTTGACTTTTGGTTTTTAATTTTATTGAAACCATAGAAATAGTGAGATTTAAGTTACAATTGATCTGAAATCCATTGTTCTTTCATTCTGATGTTAGTTAAAATTCAGATTTTCTGTGCACAGTCCGTATTGAGTACTGCTTAATATTCACTAACGGGTTCCAATTCTCTTTGCTACTTCAAAGATTCACAGACTTCACAGATTTAACGAATTTCACAGAATTCTTTCCCATTTTTAATATTTATTTCAAATGCAAAAGATGACGGTTTTTATCATTTTCTTTTAATTTTGAATATTTAAACAATTCGTATTTCTATTATGAAAAAAGATTCGCTCTTATCTTTATAAACTTTATATTGGTCAAAAATGTAACTAACATTCTCTGATGTAAGTCAAAGATTCTTTGCAAGGAAGATTCCTAAATCTATTCCCGGAGAATAAATTATTGGAAAAAGTTAGAAAATCAGTGTTTACACATTTTTATCTTTAAATTTTCATATTAATTAAGACGTTACTATCACTCCAACACTTATATTTTAATCATAATTTGTTTTTCTAATTCATTAAAATAAAATTATATCTTTTTGGTTTTCTAATATGTCCTGTTATATTCGTTCTGTTAAATGCCAATTAAACCAGGTACCGTAAGATAGCGAGAGTTTTTGTTAATATATTAGATGTACAAATAAATAATCCAAAATGTTAAACTAGCTTCTAAGTTTATTTTAATATAAGTGATACAAGTTAATCAACGTAATCACCATTGTTATGGATAACTTTATGTCATCTTGCAGACAGTTCATGAATTCCATCTTGAAAAAATTCTGGCTTTTTGGAAGCCAAAAATCCCTCAAGCCATTTTCGTATGGCATTCAAAAATTATTTTTCATAATATATAAATAAATTTATTAAAATTTAATATCAGGTGTACGTAATTTTAATGTTTATAATTTTTAACATACGAATATTATATTTATCCGAAAATATTATTTTGAAATATGAAAATATTTTAGAACCATTTTTTAATTTAAATAAATTATTTATAATAATTAAAGTTATTAATGGAAGAAGGAAAATTATTCGGAGATATATTTTCTAATCTAGATTAATTATTTATATTTGAAGTCAAGACAGATTATTAAAATTTGATTTATATGAAAAAGTTATTTGAAAAGGAAAAACGATTCCTAAATCAAAAGATTGAAAAATATTAAGAAATTTAAAATAAATTATCAATTTATTACGTAAATAAAATATAAAACGCTTCGTTAAAAGCTAAAAATAGCTTCATTAATAATTAAATAAAACCGAGTTAATAACCGTAGGCTTTTTTCATTATAGAATTTAATTATATAATTAAATTAATTTTTCTTATACAGTAAAATTTTTGATATTAATAAAAAAATAATTATTATTATAATAATTATAATTATAATAATAATATTTTATTGAAATAAAATCTTTGACTAAGTTAAAAATTAGTTTTTTTAAAAATATTAAAAAAATAAAATAAAATTGGATATAGTTGAGTTAAAAGATAAAGGAAAATATTTTAAAATAATAAAATAATCTATTAATTTTTTATGGTTGAAAGCATAATGAAACTAGAGCAGACTCAAATTAAATAATGAAAAAAAAGCTTAATAATTTTAAAGAAATTTAAAGGAAAGGAAGAAATATTAGAAACATAATAACATAGGTACTATATATTTTAATAATATTTCAATTTAATGTAAAGATAAATGTTATTTTTCAAAAAATATTAGATTGTGGAATAAGTTCTGTATTATTTTCAAATACTAAATTCAAATCAAAATTTTATTCAATTATTGATCACAAGTAGATTTAAATAATATCCGCATTTTTTTGGCGATAATTTAATTGAATATCAAAATTTTTAAAAATATCAAAATGAATGAAGCAAATCAAACTGAAAATCTAAAGCAGAATTTTAGACATGTTTTAAGTTTTTTTTATTTGAAAAAGGGTAAATGCGGCAGAAGTATGCAGTGTATGCTGTTATTTTTCCATAAACTCTGTTATCTGACAGAGATGGTCTACTTCTTTCTGTTCTGAAAATTTCAGTCTCTAAGAATACCAGAAATCGGGGTCACAATCAAGACAGATGAGCATATCCGAACACGAAAAATAGCGCACAACTTTGCTATTGAACATTCTACAATTGCAAAGTGCTTAAAACAACTTGGGATGACAAAAAAGATGTATATTTTGGTTCCCTCGAATTGTCGAAAAGAAAAAATTATGGTCTGAATCTTCATAAAATTGAAATCATTTGACTGAAGTGTATGAAAAATGGAATTGAAAACGGATTATTTACAGCAATATTAAGCGTCGGCGGTCAAGGTTGCGATCCACTTGAGTTATCGTAAGCAATTATGGAACTAGATTAACATCCGAGAAGGTGATGTTATTCATTTTGTGGGAATAAAAGGGGATTATTTAATATGAGCTGTTTCTATTTTGGACTATTAAGACGGAAAGGTATTGTTTTTAATATCCTGGCGTAGTTGCCATGTTAATATCAATTGGTTTATACTCAGAATTAGAAGTCATTTTTTGATTAGATTTATTAAGTTATCAAACAAATAATATTTAAACAATTTTTCTCAGATCTGGAAATTCCATTTTTTATTAAATTTTAAAAATAAGTTAATTTTTAAAATTTCATTCATACTTTTTAAATATTTTAAAATAATTAAAAAATTCCCCAGGTCTGATTAGCCTCCTCATAATTGTGATCAGCTAAAATAATTGAAGGAGATACTGTAGGAACAACCGAAATTAATGAACAGAAATAATATGATCTTTCACCAATGTGATCTAAACCATATATTGCTTTGGTGGCAAAACGCAAACGGCTGGGAAGCAGTGCAGAACCAAATGTGACTCTTTCGGATTTCCATCCATTTTGATCGCTCCAAATAATCTGGACAAGCAACAACTTCATTCAGTTGAAGATGTCAAGAACTTTTTGTAGATTGTAAAGGTGGTAATCGCATTGGAGATGTTAACAACGATCAACTGAAGGACATCATCGAAGTTGGCCTCCTGAAATCAACACGAAAAGCTACTTTAGAACTCGCCTTTAATCATACAACAATTCTTTCCGGTAGACAGAAAGGATTAAAAATTTGACAAATGATAACTACATCATCCGAATCACAACAAAAATTATGTCATTATGAGATCAGTCTCTCACTTCTTAAACAGAACGAAAGTGATTCATTTCTCTATTGTCTTGTGACATGTGATGAGAATTAGGTTCTTTATGAGAACAGACAGTGTTCTTCTCAATGGTTCGACAAATACAAGTCTTCGAAATAATTTCCCAAAATAAATTTTCTCCTAAATAAGATCATATTACGTGTTTGGAGGAATTCTAATGGCATCATTGACTATAACGGTCTGAAAATAAGTGAAACCGTTAAAGTATTACTAAAATTACTATGAAATGCGCGTAAGTTTTTTTCCTGCATTGGTCAAGAAAAAGACCCAATACGTTTCCAAGACAATATCAGACCAATTGTTGCATGAATGGTGCAACAGAAGCTCAGAGAGTTAGGTTATGAAGTTCTTCCTAAAGAAACCGTTCAAAGTGATGGATGATGTTGAAAATTCCATTAGATGTTTCATGGACTTCAGAACTTTTTAAAGTTATCGGACTAAATAAGCTTGTTTCTCATTGGCATCAGTGTGTTGAATCTTTTGGGTCTCATTTTGATGAATAAAGTTTATTTTTGAAAGAGTTAGTTTTGAAATTATTACATAAAAACATGCATTAATTATGAATCAACCTGACAGAAATGTTGTCAAGATCACATCTATATTCCCAAAAGTATTTATGATTTATAAAATAATTATAAGAATAAAAGAATATTTATACAATTTTTAAATATTTTTCTAAAAATTTAATAAAAATCAAAAAATATTTTAAATCATTAAAAAATAAGAACAATCGAATATTATAACAAAGAGAAAGAGGAATTTTTATCGGAAAAGATAATAATCAGAGATATCCATTTTAATATTTTAATTAAATTTTTGATTTGCAATTGTATATTTATTTTTTCAAAGAGAAAAAAGATTTAAAATCATTAAAATTGTTTCTGTTTAATCCATTAATTATCATAATTGATTGTAATTATCCAAATTAATTCATCAAGAGAAATCTAATTTAATATTTGTTTTAATACCGAGAATTTTCAATCAAAGGCGTGCTTAAATAAAGTATTATACTGATTAATATAAAATAATACAAAATAGTACTTCATAAATACAAAAAATTAAGGTATTAATTATAAAAAAATACAATTAATAATTTATATTATCATTCTTATTGAAAAATATTTGTGTAGTTTATTAAAACAAAAAATTGATTTTTTATTTCTGTAGTTCTATGACAATTGACATTTCTATATCTTTCATTAGGTTTATTAAATAAAACAAGAATAAATATTTTAATTAGATTTAATTAATGATTAAAACAAAAGTTTTCATTTAAGATATTAAATTTTTTATAGATTTTTTATTTTGGAACTATTTAAATTATCACATATTTTTTATTAATAAATTATTTTATATATTAGCTTTATTATTATTAATAAAAACTAATATAAATAATATTTATAAAATAATAAATAAAAAATAAAATGTTAAATTTCCTTATTTTATTTAATAATTAGGAGTCAAATTTAGCAAAAATGAAACATTGAACCAGTTAATTATTCCGGTTATTTTATAATTAATTTATTTCTTATAAATCATGATTTAGAAAAACGTTACTTTTTCTGTATTAACTATCACAAAATGAAGAACAAACCCTTTTCCCATGGATAAGTCTTGTACAAGTCACTCCGATAATCAGTACTATTTTGTTATTTTCTTAAAGGCCTGTAACAGATGTCGACAAATTTTACTTTCAAGCAAATATTAAAACAACAAAATTCCTTATTTTGTTATCATTTAGAAAAATAAATTTTAATTAAAATATTATATATTTCTCAGCATAATAATATTTTATAATTAATAAAAAAGTTTGTAAAAAGAATAAGATTGAAAGAAAAAATAAATAAAAAAGAAAGGATCAGATTGTAAAATAAAAATGGTTTTGTTTTAATTTTCTTAATAATTTGATTATTTTTTAAAATTTATATGTTAAATCTAATTGTAATATTATTATTTAGGTAACTCCAACTTTCTGGAAGTATTCGAAACAGAATACGAAGTTTATTTTCTTGCAGTTGAGCCCGTCACAGCAAGGAGTCGAAGTGTCTCCGACTGTTCTGTTAATTCCGACTCTAGAATGGTTTATGTGACAAGATTGATACGAATATGTAAAAAGGACAAAGGAGGCGTTTACGATCATAATCAATATAACTTTGGAACCACGGCCAAAGCAGACGTTGTCTGTCCGGTGGGAAATGGAGCAAACGAATTCTTTTATACAAGAGCCGTGAGTGCTTCATGGTCCAATTCCAGACTTTACATTCTGTTTGAAAGTCAAAGGTATAATTAATGACTTTTAAGCAAAATGACTTACAAGTAGATGAAAATAGGAATAACATAGAATAAATGATATGTAACATTTTATTTAAAAAGTTTTAGCAATGTAAAATGTTAATAAGGTTTAATAATATACTGAAGTAATTCTTAATTTTCCAAGATAGATTTGTTTACTTATACAGGGTAGGCGCTGGAAGACAGAAGGACTTTAATCTAAAATAACTTTTAGTAAAACAAATTTTATTAAATCCAAATAGTTTATTTGAAAGATACAAGGTTAGAATTTAAGTTTTCTAAGACCGGAGAATAATGCCTTTTAAATGAATACCATTTTCTTGCTCACAAAATTGCCCTTTTTAAGGCATTTTCCATCACTGGATCCAATATCTCACTTCGGATATTTTCTTTTAACTGTTTTTGGATGTTCTTGAACGCTTTGTCGCACAGATTCGACCATCAATTCAGTACGCACAGTTTTCCCTAGAATCTTCTTAGTAAGATCTGCAACAGACCCAGTTTCTTCAAATCGCTTAATTAAATTTCTAATCATGTTTTCACTGGGAGCTTCTTTAGCATTGAAGTGTCTTTGGTAGTTTCTCTGTGTTTGAATGAATAATTTTCTATTTGAAAAGAAAAATTCAACAATTTTCACTTTATTATTATTGTTGTATTTGAACATTTTAACTGCCAATACTGAAAAATTGATTAACGTTAACAAATAACTATTATATATAATTATTATAACAACAACGTTGTATGATATACTCCAATAAATATATATTCATAAAAATTGGAATAAAATTTAATATCAAAGCTGATTTACAGTAATTTGAAAATTTAGTATTGTATATTATATATGACACTTCTTTATTTAATATCTGGAAAAACCAAATTTTACCTAGCTGTGTTTTTTAGTTTTTTGTTTAATTGGTTACTTAATAGTACTAGAAGACTGAAACAGGAAATTATGTTGCTGAAATAATTAAACTTTTCTTTTTTTTGTGCCAATTTTTTTATAATTTTTTGATTATTGCGGTAAGTAATGGTATAAGAAATCTAAAACAACTAAAATATGTACTGTGATCTTCATTATTTTTATTGCGCAAAATTCTACTGCACTAATCCTTTTTTTCACACTCCGCGATACATTGAACAGTTTAAAAAATAAATTGCTCTGTTCACAAGATTAAAAAAATATTACAAATATTGAAACCCATAAAAATAAATCCATAAAATAAATCTCGACACTATATTCTACATTAAAATGGGAAAATGTTAGTTTATTTTCATTTAAAAGCAAAACAGATTAATACTTGAATAAGAGCAAGATAGAGGGTTAAAAAAAATATGAA
>JBBMKC010006541.1:0-19238 GCA_037834085.1 Bipalium vagum | reverse complement strand
TCTTTAAAGAAGAAAATTAAAATATTAAACGAAATATCAAGTGGAACACCTATGGTAATCATATCAAAAAGAGAAAAAATCCCATTGTCAACTATCTCAACTTGGAACTTAAAAAAAGACAATATTGTTTCTGATCATTTATCACGCCCGGCGAATTTTACAAAGAAAAGAGCATCTCCATATGGTATTATTGATGAACTAATTAAATTTGGAATATTTTCAAATGGAGATGAAGTTGATCAGTTTCTGGCATTGGATAAAGACGTCGCTGTAATGGATACCACGGAAGTTCCATGTGAAGAGGATGATGATGAAAATAAAGCTACATCATCAATGAACAGCTATTTGTGGGAAAATATCCAGGTTACAAGTAAAGAGGCAATGACAAACTTGAGAGTTGTCTTAAAATTTTTGTCCAAAAAAGACTTTTACGGTTCTACCAATATAAAATCGACAATGTCACAGGTAGAAGAACTTGTGGAAAATGATATACTAAAATCTCGGCCAATTCAGAAGACTTTACTCGACTATTTTCATAAATAAATATTTTAAAATGTTAATTTTTTTTATTTTTTAATTTTTTTCGTTTACATCGAAGTATCGGTTACATCGAAGTATTTTGGAGTTCCCCACAAATTCGATGTAACCGTTGTGCACTGTATATCATTAAATTTTACTCAGTTCACCATGGGCACGCAAATAAAAATCATAATATTAGAAAATGATTTTTGCTTAAGATATTTTAGGTATTTCTGACAATATTTAATTTGAACAGATATCGAAAAACATCCAGATAATTGTTATTTTTATATAAGTTCTAAAATTTCTGAAAAAATAAATTGAAAAATACTTTTGCCAAATAAACTTTTTCACCCTTGATTCGGTATCAAATAATCGGACATGTTATATAAGATCTCAGAAGACGTCAGATATTCCCATTAATGTTCGATTTTCTTTCCATACCAGAAGATCACACAATGTAATAAGTGATATTATTACTTTAGCCTCTTATGGTAAAAAAACGGAAACATATTTTTGTGCTGATATTTATCCTTGATAGTAATTTTTTAATTGGATAATTGTTTATTATTAATTTTTTCGAATTATTTATAATCACTTTCAAACTGTATTGAGTTCAAATGAATGTATTTTGCAGAAATATATTTATATTGTAAGAATTAAAGTTATTGGCGATTGATTATTTCTGTAAGCACTTTAAATGTTATTTTTGTGAAAAAATTCATAAGACATCCAGATCTGGATGAACTACCCCAGTAGTTTGCCGATGGAGCTGATTTATAGACAGAATGATAAACAGACAAATGCAGATATACTATCAAGAATTAAATGTAAAATTTGCATTCAATGTTAAACGCAAAATGAAGATTTAGAGACAGAAAATGATAACAAGGCAGATAAACCAGATGATGAAAATCGATAGATGTAAATGCCAAGAAAGTGAAGAAAAAATTGGGATGATCAAAAAAGATTCATAAAGAGAACAAACAAAAACTAGAAGGAAGATCAAAAGAATATGAAAAATGTGAGGGATTGTACAAGATAATAGGAAAGGTACACGAGAGAAGATCAACATCATCAAGTGGAAAAGAAATAGAAAGAAATTTGGAAAATTTTTTAAAAAATATAAACAGGAGATATAAGGACTAAATTTAAATTAATAATAAAAAATAAATTTTAAAGTAATGAATTAAACTAAAGTTAAAAACTATTTAAATTAAAGTTAAATAAAAATTAAGGTACAAATACAACTATTTAACTTACAATTATTAAATAGACAAAATTAAAAATTAATATTGTTTAAAAAATGGATATATGAATATAAGATTAATTTTTAAATAATGAGGCCGTACGGGTTCAAAACGTTTTTCTCGGGTCGCGGGTTATTATAAAATTAAAAATTTCGGTCCGGTCAATCGGAGCGGGGCACTGGTTGGCACATCCAAGGTAATCAATTACCTTTTGTAATTTACCTTGATCAATCTTTGAAGAACAGGCGTAAAATGAAGCATATTAAAAAAGTGATATTGGTTAGTAAGATCTAAAACAATTTCTGATATTTTCGTAAATTTGAAACATAAAAAATGAATGCCTTCATTTGTATTCCTATATTATCCTTTTATTAGCCGACAATTTTTCATATGATTAATCTTAGTAAAAGAAATTTAAAATAATGATAAATCAAGTTTAATATTTCATTCAACATAAATTTTGATATAGGTTTTTCGTAATCCGAGAATTTATTTTCTGACAATCACATGAAATTTTAAACGGAGACAACAATTATTAAAAATTATCCTGAAAAAATCAAATCTTTATTATATATTATATTTTCTTCCTTTCTGATTATTTATTTTATTGCAAAAAAAAATAATTTCTAAAGATACAAGAATTCAATCTGACCGAGATTTTACATGTTTCAGAATTACTTGAGAAATAAAATATTCGGTTATGCCAGATTCATTGCTCTCAACGTTTCATTGGTTGTCTCGGTATCCAATGAAATTAATAAAAATTTGAAAATTCTAAAATGATTTTATAATTAGTAATTAATTTCATTTTATATATTTATGAAATTAAATTCATTACAATCATCTGATTGGTAAGGTTTTTTATTTAATTTTATTAATAATTACTTTCGGTATAAATAATTTAAGTAAAACGTTTCTTATTAATGATTTTTTAAAAAATCCATTATCAAAATTTTATCTTTAACTGGAATTCAGTTACAAAGTTAAAAATGAAAAAAATTGGAAATCAGAGAATATTTTAGTTTTCAAATGAAATTGAAATCAAAGAAAAATATAATGGAATATTAAATAACTTTATTTTTCATATATATTATTATTTTTTATATATTTTTTAATTGTAAATTAATATTATTTATGAAACTTTATTTGTTAATTAAAAATTGCTCTCATTTATTTGAAGGAATTGAAAACAAGAAAAGATTAATAAATTTGCAAAACAATATGGTTCTTTAAATATTTTAATTAATATTTTTTAATCTGATTATAAAAAAACTTCATTTTGGTTAGTAGAAATTTCATTTGGATTAATGAAATGTAAAATGAATTTTTCGGTTTTTGGGTTATTAAACAGAAATAATTTACTAACAATGTGCAAACAGCACAGAATCATATTAAATTTAAAATTAATCTAAATATTAAATACCATAATTATTGAAATTAAACAGAGATAGAGATGTATCTTTCAAAGATTTATAAACTGAAGAAAATTAAATTCTTTCATAAAAATAGAGTTGAAATCATCTGAAAAATATTTATTTTTAGAATTATAAATTAAAGATATAAGAAATTATTTTTCCCAATATATATTAGAGAAATAAAGTTTCAGTTTGTTAAAATCTATTATTTATATTTGTAGCAGAGTAAAAAAATATTTAAACTAAATTTCTTTTAATATAAAATCTCATTTTATTTCTTAATTTTTGACCATGGATATATAATTTTTTTTAATTTTTTTACAAAAGACATTAGGTTATATATATTTTAATTCAATATAAAATAAACTTTTTGTATTATAAAAAAATTATATATGAATATTATCTATTTTTCTAAAAATAATAAAATATATTTAATTTCTTAACCTTTGAAATAAAAATTGATGGAAATTATTTTTTCGTAATAAATTAAAAAAATAAAACTGTTTTTATAATGAATGTAAATTTTAAAAATATATTTCAAAATCGATTATTTTAATCTTGTCTAGATTAATAAGAACAATCCGCTTTGAAAGTTCGAAATTAAAAATCTTTATAATTCTTCAACAAATCTATATGAACCAATATATGAGTTGGTTTTTTCAATTAGAATCGTTTATTAGTATATATCAAAATGAATCTAAAAAGTAATAAAATTATCTTTGCCAATAATATTTAATTTGACTGTTTCAGATATTTCATAAGAATTAATTTTATTTATATAAAATAAAATAATGTGTCCCATTTAGTTTTCAGGAAAATATTTGTTTTAAGAATTATAAATATTTTTTTTCTTGTTACAAATATAAAATATATTTTCATTTAATATTATTAATGGAAAAAGAAGAATATTTTTACATAATATCTTATAGAATATTATAATATTATAATATATATTAAATATATAATTAAATATATTTTCATACTGAGTTTATAAAAGTAATATTTATTATTAATATATATATATATATATAAATAAAAATTAAAGTAAATATAAATTATAGAAACAGGTATGGAAACAAATAATATAAATAAATAAAAAAAATGTAACAAGAAAACTTTACTCAAAGAATTTTTTTAATGAAAATTTTATTTCGATACTGAAAAATAATCTGAATTTTTAATCTTTATACTTTTATTATAGCATTTTTAATGAATTGAGAAATTTTGAAAAGGATTGGATGTGTGATTTTATGGGATTATGGCAATGTCAATTTTGTCATATTAAATCCTGTCAAGTATTTGACTTACAAAGGAGAGTCAATTTCAAACAAAAAATTGAACATTTCTAATTTTCAATTTGATTTTTAATAAAAAATATTTTGACCATTTGACTTTGAAAGTATTGATGGAAACATAGTATATCAATTTTATTTGCTTTTGGTACTGTTTTTTTTATTATTTTTTTGGAATTATTACGTTTTTGGAATTATATAAATTTATTTTCAGAATATAAAAATAATGAAAAAATGCGATGTATTATTATATTTTTTATACTTAATATTATTTCCTAGAATTTTTAATTTTATATAATTTAAAACATAGAAGTCCACGCTCAGTTAAATAGGTAGTTAGTTAAATTTTGATAAAAATAAGTTTTGCAAATTATACCTTTCTAAATCATTATATAATTAGCATACACCAAATTATTGAACTAATTTTGTTAAGTCTTTCATTCCATATTAAATTTCATTTAATTTTCTAACATATTTAAACAAATATGTGCAGGAGAAGATAGTTTCTCCATCCTTTTATATCCTAAAAGCATTTAGATTTAATTGGAAAATATCACTGAATAATTGATAATCATCAATTAAATTAATTTTCTTTATTGATAATTTTCTCGAAAAATCCTTTCCACTGTTGTTTCTTTTTTATACACAGAATGAGCAATATAAATTAAAAATATAAAAATATATTAATATAAATTTAAATATAAATTAAATATAAATATAATCTAAATATTGTGACATTTAATTTTATTATACTTTATTTATCGCGATTTATTTCAGACTTATAACCTTATTTTTATAGAAATTATTATATAAACTAATATTAGATTAAAAATCTTTAAAAAATTATATTTTTCAAAATTTCTCAAATAATAATCTATTTGTTTTAATTATAAACAAAATTTATAAATTATTTTAAGGAACATAATCAATAAATAGTCATAAAACTTTATAATATCAATAAGATAATATTAATAACATTTTTATTATCTTAAAGTTTCATATTATAAAGTCTGGGACAATATCATACAATTGATATTGGTGTCAGAAAATATGATATCACTTGAATTATATTTTTGTAGATAATTACATTTTAGATATTTAAGTCTACTGGTTCTCAATTTTAAAAAGCGGATTACGAATTATAAATATATTTTAACTTAATGTATTGGATATTTTGAAATAATATTTCTTATTTTACACATTAAAATAAAAATTTTGAGCAGCCTCATTGAAACATTGACAAAAAGATAATAAAAAAATATTGCAGGGATTATTATTTAATTTAGTTATTTTATCAATAAAAATTATAATTATTAATCAATTTTAAATTTTAATAATTTGTTTTATTTTTTATATTTAAAATAAAAATTATTTTCTTTATATTATATTATATTATTTTTATAAATAATATTGTTATTTATATATATTATTTATTTTTTTAATATATTATTTTTTTATATAAAGTTCTAAATACTATTAATATCAAATAATCAATATTGTAATTGAAGTAAAATTTTAATAAATTGAAATGTTAAATTTTATTTATTAATGTAAATAAAAAAATCATAGGTCATTAATTTTTATTTATAAATTGTCAGTAAATTTGTGAAAATCTTTATAAAAATGAAATTTCTATTCATTTGATAACCTTTATGAATAAAATATTTATGTGAAGAGTTGACATGAAATATATTTATAATATTTAACAAACATTTTATACATTATTTAACTTTTGTATCATTATGAAATATTTAAAAATTTTACTTGAATAATTTTTTTTTGAAATCTATTGATTATTGTGCAAGTCGTTTGATCTTATAAAAATCTTAAAAAGTATTGGAAATTAATTTTCTTAAAACACAATATACTTTTGTGTTTAAAGTTCTTCATGGTACGGTTGAAATTATATTATTATTACAAAGTTGTACAGAAAATTCATTCAGTTTATTTATAACAAATTTAAACATTATATGCAGAAAAACTATTATTAATGTCTTCTCATAGATCGAGCAGTTTCAAGATGTTATTAATAAATATTTCTGAGGGGTGTTCGCAGAAATACTTTTTTTAGATGATTTAATAAATCCTCTAAATACTGAAATCATTTATTGTCTTAGCTATTCTTCAAGGACCGGAAAAGAAGGTAATCTGAAAGGAGAATATATATAATGACTTAAAAAATCCCATTAAAAGTTTGAAACTTTAACAGCTGATTCAACGCTACATAAAGCAAGCTTTTATCAATATGAAATATCAAGCTGTTTTATCGATGTTAACTCACTATATCCTTCAGTTTATCTTTTTCATGAACATAATTGCCAGATTTTATTGCTCGACAGAAGCTCAAAATAAATTATACTTTTTTACAATTTAACCACAGTGAAAACAAAACTCTGGTCACAAGCCTGCTTTAGGTTAGGTATTGTAGAATCTTTATTGTTTATCTTTAGTTACAAATCATTTTTCATAACTTGCCATTAGCCGATTTTAAAGCACTCATTTTATTATTGCAATTTTTAATTTTAATTGAATTAAAAATATAAAACCAGACGAAAGATCACATGACAGAATAACTTTTTATATATTTTCTAATGCAATTTTAAAATTAAGATCTTAAGTAGTATACAAAATTGAAAGTGATGTCCACCAAATTTAAAATCTCTCTTGTTTTCATAGGAAAAATAATAATGAGATAAATTGGTTAGATTCTCAATATAAATAAGATAGAAAAGGAAAACAATTTTATATTGGGTTGTTCAGAAAGTCACTTCGCTTTTTGAAACCTATCTTTAAATCTTAATTTCAAGAAATTAAGTCATTTAAAAGGTTTGGATATTTAAATTACCTGGTAAATGGCAGAAGGTTTTGGAAAAAATGACAATACATCATTGATTAAAATATTTACTAATAATAAAACTTTTAGTCTTAATTATGGAAAAGAAATCCATTAAAATTAATGTTTGGAATTTTACAATTAGGAAAAAATAACATTGGAAAAATTAAGTTAAATTACAGTTAATAGAAAGAATAGTTGATGGAAGTTATTTTATCAAAACAATAAAATTAAAAGATGGAACATTAAATTTCACAATTATATAGTGATTTTAATAAAAATATTTATTAATCTGCAACTCAAAGTTTCATTTTGTCAATTCATGATTTATTAAATAAAATGGAAATAGGTTAAATATTATTGATGAAAATGAAAGTAGGAAAAAGAATTTGAAATTAAATATCCAAAATTGATGGAAATGTAATTAACAAATATTCAAATAATACGTATCATAAATAAATACATCTTATATGTTAAAACAAATTGAAACATTAAAAGAAATTTATCACTAATCCTTATTGATGATAATGACATTAATAATTTTAAAAAAAATATTTTTGTAAAGCTGAAGAAATTTAAAAATGTCAGAAATAAGCAAGAGAAGCTTTACAATTATTTCACATTTATTAAATTGAATGAATTCAACAAAAAACTTACAACCATCAGTTAAACTAATCTTAATGAAAATAACGAATTCCAAGAAATGAAACATTTTACATGATAACTAGAATTGTATAAATTAAAATCAATTAAATTTAACACAATAACATGCTGCTGATAATTACAAAAAATTAAATAAAAAATCTCTATTTTAAGATAACATTGGAAATAAATAATTTCCAAAACGTTTTATGAATTTTTGAAATTTAAGAATTATAATTGAATATATACAAGAATTTTTAGCATCTTTTTAAAATGAGTTCATTATAATATAATACTGGTGGCCAATAAAAGTAGTACATTTTTATTATGAAATTTGAGGAATTTCAAAAAAATTTTGAAGAATCATATAGATAATACGTTGTGATATTTGTGATATTTGATTTAGATTATATATCACTTTTTATTCACTTATTGCTGTAAATAATGGAACAATTATCAGAATTCCAAAAAGGCTTTCTATTTGGATTATTGGATACTGATATGAGCATCAGGAGTGTCGAAAAAGAATGCCTGTAACAATTAGGACAATCCAACAATGGTGGGACCAATTTCGAAAAGAAGGCAATGTCGACAGCATGCTTGATATATGCTTGAAAGGCTTAGTGAATGTATTAAGAAAGGTGGTAGTCAGACATCATACTATTCATGAGAACGACAAAAAAGTCCTCTTTAGGGCCACAAACATTGATTGTTAATTTATTGAATTGAATTCGTAAATATTGATTGAAAATATATTACTTAAAAGTTAAAAAAATTCTAAATAAAATTAAAATAAATTCTAAATTTCTATAATCAACTAGATTCTGTTGTTCATACACAAAATAATTAATTATTAACCTTTGCTTAAAAATGATTGTGATTTACATAAAAATTTTTTCGGTACCTAGTGGAATTAAATACATTTAATCTTTCATATTCTTTTATAAATTCTAAGCAATTCTTTTAAAATTGTTTTAAATTAGAATTAATTTGCTCGGTATACAGTCAAACCTGTTTAAGCTGATCATGAAGAGACCAATATTCCGCTCTTGATCAAAAAATGTTGAACATACGCAGAGAAAATAACAACTAAAAAATATTAAAAACAAACAACTTTGTTTAATTAAATTTTCACCTTTCTTGGAAAAAACTAAAAAATTATTTCTTTAGATTTCTTCATTACATCTGTCATCTGAAATTTTATAAGATTATGCTTATTTGAACAGTTTTGAATAAGTCACATTTCAAGATTTTTAAGATATGATAATGCTTCAGATTGCTATCATTCATAACTTTATCCGCTATATTATTTTCATTTTAATCTTTGATAATATTTCAAAAGTTCACTTTCTTCTTCTAATCTTCTACAAAATTAAAATGTTTAAGTAATAATTATACTGCCCTTGGTTCTTCATGTAAATTATTCATAAAAATCAGATATTCCTTGTTTAATAAACTTGTTTAACTTGACCAAATAATAATCTAATCCGAATTGTATTTCGATAATTTCGATATTAAGTTTTATGAAACGTTTATTTTAGTGATCATTATTTTTTAGTTTCTTGTATAATATCAAAAATATCGTTAAAAAATGAGTGACGAAAAACATACTTTCGAAACTGCATGAGATATAAGGTTCAGCTGCGAGGCTTTAAATTGATATGTCTTACTCTCTGGAAGAATGTAGTTTTCCACAACACTTGAAAATTTTGGTTCTGTAGATTAATAGAAGGGAATTTTGATGTCACTGATCGAGCACGCGTGCAACCTCATTGAAGATTAGAATTTGAAAACTTGGATACACTGCTGAGTGAGAATACTTCTCAAACACAAGTACTACTCACCAAACAGCTGGAAGGCAACTAACTGTTAGCAGACGATTACACGAAATTCAAAAAATGCAGAAGCTTGAATATTGGGTGCCAGTTAACAATATGTACATCGTTTCTCGTTAGAAACAGAAAAAAATTGTGGAAAATTGTCACTGAAGATGAAAAAAGAATCGCTTAAGATAATTCTAGGCACAGACATTCGTGGGTGGATCCTGATCAGCCAGCTTCCTTTGTTGCAAAATCTTGTGTCAAGTCCAAGATATTGGATTGATTGGATTCATAATCAATTCATTGAAGTCTTTACAATTTACTATCTTTCAGGTAGTTTTATTATTGTAAATTACTTTACTATTTCCACAAAAAATCTTGCAGATATGTTTTATAAGATCGGTAGAGTTAAAAGATTTTCCAATCAGAATTTTTATACAGAGATAAGGATAGTAATGGTTGAATTTTATTGTAAAAATGTTTTTCGTCACCTGTAATTAGGTTCTTCAAAAATCGATTGTTTTGATTATGTTTAAGAAGCATGTTGAAAATGTTGATTCCTTTAACTTAATTTTCATTATTTTGCGTGAAATCCAAGATTTTTGGAATAACAAGGTTTCTCAGATGATAGAACCAATAGTTGTTCTGACTGAAGTCTACTTTGTTGCAATCTCATGAACGGTAGCATGCCTATCAGTTTCAAACTTGACCATTATTGATTTTCAATAATTCTAACTAGATTATGAGAACGTGATACATCTCGAAAGGAAAAATTTCCAAAACGAAATTTTCTACTTCAAATCTAAAAAATATATTCTGTTACCGTGTTTCCGATAAGCTTTACACATTTCTCTAAAAATTCTTAAGCACATTTACCTTTTTGAAATAATATAAAACTGTCTAAAATGTTCATTTTGATTTCTCCGTTTAAAAGAGCGCCATATTAAACTGATAATTAATAAAAAACTTAATTACATGCTTATGCAGAAATATATAGAAAAATATTCAGAAAAAATATTAGACTGTTTCTATTTGAATTTGATCGCATTTTAGTCAGCCAAAAATTATCATTATCAAATCATTATTGTCATCCAGTCAGTATTATCCATACTGATGAAGCCAAAGCATACGAAAGTATAACCAAAACCGAAATATATAATTAAAAAACAGTCTGTTATGAAAATAACTTTGTGGATCTGGTAACAGACGTTCACACTCAGCATGTAGAGAGTTATAATAACAAAATTATCCATTATTAAAGATGTTTTCCGTATAGATGCAGATAGAAGAGAAACCTTCTTGCAAGAATTTATGTTTATAGATCAATTCCAGAGGTTGGTATTTGAAAAGATTTTGGAATTGATTCGAGTGGATTGTTAAATAATATATGTATTCTGTGAATTTATATATTTTTTTGTATTTGTATTTGTATTTTTTTTAATTTGATTTTAAACATATCGTCAGATTTAATTGATTTGTAATAATGCCGTTAGATTTAATTGATATGTTTTCTTGTCGTCATATTTAATAGATCCAAATATAATATACAAGTAAAGAAACACAAAAATTTTAGGATCGATAAATTCATAGAAACATGTATTTTACAGGGTTTGTCCTTATATTTTGAAAATTTACACCTTCAGGAAAATCAATTCTGAAATTATAAAAACACATTTTGAAATAAATTATAATACAAATTTTATTCATAAAAGATTAAAATTTTTATTCATCTGAAATGGCTTTCTTATTAATACATCTTGGTATAAAACTTATCATTTGACGAGAATATGATGCACAAACCCTTGGCTATATAAAGATACCAATATTATTTAAAAGCTTAATTAAAGTTTCTTCATCAGATGGACACGATTATCTGATGCTATTTTCCACTTTGCAAACATATTTTTGCAGGGGTTAAGAAACAGTGAATATGGTGGAAGTAAGAATAACAAATGACTTTCAATAATTTAAATATGCCTTTAAATATGTAATTTTGAATATATACCTTTATTAGAGCATAAACTGTTGTTAATTTGTTATTTAAAACATCAGATATTTCTTTTTTGGTATGGCCGTTAAGATAAGAATCGAGAGTATGGGAGAATGTTTAAATTATTCAATAAAAAAAATTACAAAAAGTATTTAATTATGCATTTAAACAATTTTAAAATTGATTTTCCTACTTTCAAAATGTAGCTTCACATATTCTAAATGTAAGTAAAATTTCTATATCTATTGGTTATAATATTAATATATTTTCTGAAAATTAAAAATCTTTTCTCTCGTTACAACTTTAAATTAGAATTACTTTAATAGATCTCACCTATTATAGTCCTTTTCAAATTTATTGAATATTTTATTTATATTTTATTTTATTATACTTATAAAAAATATTAAATAATACCTAATATTATGGAATCTTTTTTTTTGAAAATTTAGTGAGCATGGTTTTATTTTTTTCCTATAATTGTTATTTAAATAAGACTTCCCTTAAATACAAGTTATTATAAGGTAACATAATTTTTTAAATAATTATTTTTTGTCAAATTTTTTGGAAAATTTTTAAAAAGAAATGTTGTTGCTTATTATTTTAATTCATTGATGATTTCATTTTAAGCACGAGAAGTACATTTTGGCTAGAAATTTAAAATTTAATTTCAAATAAATTGAAAGATGGGTAAATTGTTACACAGTTGTGTAAAATTCTTGAAGTATCGGGAACGTAAATTTATTCCATTAAGGAAGGCAATAAACTGAACAAGAGAGGTTCTAAAAGTATTTGTGATAAAATAATTTCGTTTACAGATAAAGAGAACAATAAAAAGTTGAAAAAACCAAACAACATGTTATATCAAGCAAAATCCATCAAAATTTGCCGGATATACTATTTTTATTAATTGTTTTAGAATGCCTAAATTAAATTAAATGCCTTCATTATACGATCTACGAAAAGAAAGCTGAAATTAACAAGGGGTCAAAAACTCAATAGGGTAGTTCAATAAAGAAACGGTTTTGAGATAAGATAACATTTGACAAGGTATTTTTAAGGATAAGGAAAAATTTTCTTTGGATGTACCTACAATTGTCTTTTCTGGGAGCTGTATGATGAAAATAGTGACTGCATTAATCAACTACGTCAACACAAAAGATGTTCCATTACGTGATACATTTCTTTTTCCAAAATGACATTTTGTATCCGAATGGATTGAGGGTAACCATAAATTCTGTAAAATATATAGATATTATTAAAAATGTACTTCAAATTGCAACGGTCAAATATAAAAGCAATTTTATACTAAAACAAGATAACGCCAGTCACAAAAAAAGTTTAATGATAAAAACATTGAAGTACTAGTTTGGTCATCTCAGTCCGGGTATGTCCTTAATAAAAAGTATATTTTAGTTTCTTAAAGATTTAGTATATGAGACATTTGACTTGATCACAAAAAAATTTATAGATTGAAATTAAGAAATGTCGGTTTCATCAATGGAAGTAAATTGAACATGATTAAACACATGACAATATTACTTGTAGGTTTCTTAATGTTATTTCTTAATGGAATCATGGAAATAACTAACAATATATGTATTTTTAGTTATTCCATAATATTCGTTTTTCTAGATACATATTTAAGAAAAGCCGATATATTTGATAAACTTGTCTAAATAATTTCCCCAAGTGTTTCTTAAACGAAAGATTTTATCTCCTAAACTATTATTTTATTTTACCATTGCAGGTAATAGGAAAGTACCTTAATAATTTGCGCTTATGACTTAACAATTATTTTTTATTTGTTTATCTGGTTATTTGTTTATCAAAACAAAAATAAAGTTCAATAAATTTGAAAAGAACATTTTTATTAATATGTATAAATATTTTTATAAAAAATATCAGTTATCTGAATGTTGTTATTAAAAAATTCTTATTGAGATGAACCTCGAGCTTTTTGAAAATAATCTATTCTTTCATGGCTTTCAAGTTTTCATTATAATTCTGAATTAAAAATCTCAGTTACTTTTAATTAAAACTTTATTTTCGTCAAAAATCATATTAGTATCGATTATACTGTGGAGACTCAAGAGAAATTGAAAAATTTGACATTAAAAACAATTTGACAATTTTTGATTTTGATTTGATTTCAATAAAAGTATATTCTTTTATCTGAATTCAATTGTAAAAATAAGAATCCTGAAAGATAAAATAAAAAATTAAGACCTAACAAATAATAATAATAATTATTATTATTGTTACCATTGTTGTTATTGTTAATAAAAGAAATATATAGAAAATAAGTAATTCTACATTAAAAACTAAAATTAAAAAAAAACCAAGTTTCTAAAAATAGTAACATGATTAAAAATACATAACACAAATATAAATAAGGAAAGAGTTATGATAAAGAAAATTTAAAAAGGAATAAATTAAAATCTAAAAAAACTGACGTGAAAAATATCATATAAAAGGTAAACTGAAAATTGCAAAAATACACGCAAAAGTCTTGAAACAGAATAATTAAAATTCCAATAAGCAGACGTCTGACATCAATTCGGTTTACCATAATTCGATATCATCAACAAATCGTAAATCTATATAAGAGCAAGAACTGCAATTTTCAAAAGGACAACGATTTCAAATTTAAAATCACAATTCAAATTTATCAACTAGTTGTAAGGAAGTTAAGTCAAATCCAAGCACCAAGTATTCGTATCAATTGAACAATTTCTCAGCCATACAAGACGACGATAATTACCGAGTTCGAATTCTCAATTCATTCCAATAGTTTTTGATATAATTTTGTGCACAGTAAATTTTATTTATTATTGTTAATAATTATTATTATTTAATATCCATATTATTTAATAATTTCTGGTAAACTGATACAGTCTACACAGATAAATCTAAGTTAATTTAAACTCTGAAAATGTCTCTGGTAATCACTAGCCATATAATTGCCTCTATTTTTGTTTTCGCATTTTCCATGTTTCTCTTTGTGATTTACACAACAGTTAGGGTTGGTAAATCATCTTAGGGCCTTGCCACATGTTACAGGATAACTGTGTAAGGATTTAAGGATTGTCATTTATACTTCTCTTGTAAAATCACATTTTTACAAATGAAAATATTTGTATTCGATTCAATCTGTTTTCATTTATCATATTTTATTTACGGTTCCAAATTACACTTCATAAGTCCTTCTGATAGTCATATACGTTTATGTTAAGTAACCTAGAAGCCCGTTATCGATATTTGTAACTGTAACTCAGTCAATTTTGGGAACTTAACAATAAATTAAATTAATTATTAATTAAATTTTTACGAATTTAGAGATTGCTTGGGTATTTTTTTAAATTTATATTTGTATCAAAAATTAATATTAATGGACGTTCACTAAAATTTCATTATCATTAAAAACTTTGAAAATAAAAACTAAAAAGTTTTGTTTAAAACAATTTTTCTCGCAATTATTTTTTCATTTTTTATAAATAATACAGATTATTGAAAATCAAAGATTCGCGTACTCTTTCAAGCAAAATTTGATTGAAATAATGTTAATTAAATCTGTTATTCACATTTAATGATAACTGAAATTAAAATTTTCTATTTAATTTCTCTCAATTAAATAATATTTGAGAAAATCTCTATTCAATTTCATAAAGCCACTTATAACATAAAACTGTGTGACTGAACTCAAGGTTGAAATTAAAATTTTTTTAATAGAATGGTTTTTCTTTGGAAATTAAATTTTCTGATAATTGGAAGATTTAATTAGATAAAGTTTCTAATAATTATTAAAATAAAATTGAAGATATTTTTAATATTGAATATATCAATAAAAATATAAACAAATTAAATTATATACGTGTGTATAGGTGAAGCTATCGGTCTATTTAAAAGTTCTTCCTGATTTTCCCAAAACGTAATTATTGTCAATTTTATCTATTAAGAGTCTTTTTTTGTAAATAAATTAAAATCGGCGAGCGCATGGAAATTAAATAACCTTGGTTAAATATTTATTTTAAAATGTGTTAATTATTAACATCAATCGGTTTAAACTTAAGTTTTATTATTTATTCGTTCTGTCATTATTATTTATTATTCTAAATATTTAAACAATTTTTAAATTTCAAATCCTTTTTTACTCTTATTTTGAATATATGTACCTTCATTTTGAATTTGTGAAGCTACATTTGAAAGTATGAAAATCAATTTTGAATTTATGGAATCAATTTGAAATTCGTTTAAATGAATAATTAAATACGTTTTTAAAATTTTTTGAATAATTGTAAACATTATCCCATCCTCTCAAATGAAGATAGAAAACGAATAATCGATTCGTATCTTAACGACCATACCAAAAAAGAAATGCCTGATGTTTTGAACATCAAATTAACAACAGTCTATGATGTAATAAAAGTACATTGAAAAACTACATATTTAAAGGTATTTTAGGTATATTTAAATGAAGGTAGAGTATACAGTAAGTTAAAAAGCGGATCAGGAAAGAAAGCATTAACAAAGCAAACATTTATTAAAATTTTATACTATTATAAATTAAAATAATTAAGTAATAAAAAATTATAATAGTATTTATAATTGTGTACTTATATTAAATATTTAATAAAATTTCTTAACTTATTTAAATTATTAGTTGAACTTTAGCATATTTATAATGAATTTTCCGAAGATTTTTAATGTTATAAAGTTCTTAATATTATTTTGTTTATTGAAATACAAATAATGAATACAACAAAAATCGTTTCAAACCGAAAGTATAAAACCATATCAAAAGATTTATCATAACAATAGATCCGAAGCGCGTGCTTTAAACTTTTTAAAAATAAATTTTATTTATTGTATTTTGTTGTAATATTTGAAATATTTAGAATTACAGCTGAAACCATAGAAAAGAAGAGAGAAAACACCTCAATTAAACAATAACGTAAATTAGTGAAATATGTTCTTAGGTTATTCATTTTTCCTTATTCTTAATAATAATCTTCGTCTTAAACATTAAAGTTAAAAAATCTATTTTAGCGCCTGAAATATTTATATTTTCTCATTGGTCAATAAATAATATTATTTACAGTAATGGATATTTAGTGTTAATTGTTGAATAAAAATAGTCAATGTTAAGTTAATTAATAATAATAATAAATATGTACACTAATATTAAAATATTAATAAAAATAATTAATTTATTAAATAAAATAGCCAGAAAAAAAATTTATCAAAAATGAAAATGATAGTTATTCATTCCACTTATAATAAATGTAAACATTTATTGAGGGATATTGTAAATTCCGAGAACATACTGATTCTGTTGATGAAAAATATTTTTTGAAATTCCTGCATTCGTGATTTAGAAATCGCCAGGCTACTTCATCTTTGTTTCCTCTGAGTGGACTTGATTTTGGAACATAAATCAAAAAAATCCCTGGATTTCATTATACCATTTTGTCTGAAAAAGGATATGACGTTCATTGTATCAGCTTCTATTAATGGATTTATTGTAATTGGGAAGTTCATTTTGTTAGTTGTTGTCAATTACAAACATGCAATTGTAAAAATATAAATATAGTAAACAATTAGAACTTTGAACTTTCCATTTTCTAATATTGATTGGAAATTAAATATTGATTAAGTACAGCCAATTAAAATGAATATATTGTATATATATTGAATTTCGAATTACTTTTGCTTATAGAGGTTACGATAAAATATATAATGATATAAGGATAAGAGATTTTCAATATTTCATATTAAAAATTAAATCAAAGTTCGAAACCTGATCATTACAATTCTCATAGGTCCTTGTGCAGTCAACAGAAAAACCTGTCTAATTCAACTGCAAATAACTTTGCCACCAATTTCATTGCTAAATCTAACGGTACTTGAAAAATTAATCAATATCTCATAGTCTTCCGATCACAGAAGTAAAAATAAGAATTTTTAGTTATTATTATATTCTTTTTATGAAATCTAACATGATCATATTAATTTCACATTGTTTATTCAACCACTGAAGATTTAATATCAGTTTAAATTTAACTACTTTCATTCTAATTAATAATAATATTTTATTTCAATAAAAATAAAAATAAAAATAATAAATAATAATAATAATAATAATAATAAAAATGTATTTCAATAATAAAAATATAATAATACATTGATTAATATATATCAATATGTCGTTCTATCTATACAGAACAAATAATTATATTATTTGATAGAAATAGTCCATATTGAGTTCTTAAAAGGGGATATCAGTTAACTTAATTCAAAAAGTACGATCAATAACAGTTACAATAATTGTATCACAAGTAATTAATTGACGTTGTTTTTTTTACAAATGAAAAGTATGAAGCTATTCAGACACTATTTAAAAATAAAGAAACTATATTCTTCTTAATACCCAAATGAACAACACAAAATTGATTCAAGATAAAGGAGTTACTCCAAACTATCTCACTAATCTTCAGATAAAAATTGGTTCTATTCTTACAAAACTTGTGAAATAAAAAATTTTAAATTAAGGAGTGATAAATAAAAAGGAAATAATTGATTCAAGAATTGCAGTTAATTAAATTATTTATAATAATAATAATTATTATTGTTTGAAAGGCTTCTTTCAAGAATGAGATAATTATTAAATCGATTCACCAAATAGTGTGGACACATGGAGGATGATTAAAATTTCTTTAGAATAATTAAGTCTTAGAACCAAAAGAATGAATAATAACTTTTATCTAAAGACTGTACGTTCATAGACGAACATTTAAAACATCTGAATTTTCTTTTTATATACTGAACGATAGTTTTCTTTAGAATTGGTTCTTTTTGTTTGATTGTCTTTATTTTTCTTGTGAAGAACTCACCAAGTTCTATATTTATTGTATATCATGTATATACCAGTTTTGTTAAAAGTCACTGCAAAAGAGAACCTGGTTTAAAATAATTTTTCCACATATCATTTATTTTATTGCTTGAAATTGATTTTCCTTCTTGTTGTTTGACATGTTTAATTACTTTTGCGCATTTATTTGTAAAGAAAGATAAGGTTTATCGTTTATTATGAATTTGATAAAAATAATAATTTGCAAAGAGTTTTATTTCAAAACAATGGTGAAAGAATATTTTGTCATAGCCAAGTTTGGTTCAATGATTGATTCAGAAACTGATTCAATGAACTTTTATTAAAGGAGAGCACGGAAAATTTTATCTTTTTACCAAGAAAAGAAATATGCATGCTCACTTAAATTTTCAATGGAATAATGAATAGGCCTTATTTTAAGCAAAAATGACATTTTCCATAAAATACGGTACAAATTAAATTTATTATTATAATTAATATTTTATAATAATAATTGTTATTGTAAAAATGTTACTATTAATAACTAACTTTTAATATGTCGGACATATTTTTAATTAAAGCGCGTTAAAAATAGTATTAAAACAAATATAT